>CAVNZW010000098.1:0-49000 GCA_963693085.1 Alisma plantago-aquatica
ACCATTACAGGAAGACATTCAAACGGTTCCTTATTTAGTACACATCATAAATAATGCAAAATTTTAGATAAAACAGCAGAAAACAAAGGAATCGCGACTAACCAAGGAGGACAGCCCGCAACGTTCTCAGGCCGGATAGGAGCGCTGGTTCCTCATGGAGCCCAGAGCAGACTGAGCAGAGCAGCTCAACCGCCCCATTCCGCGCAGCTAGGGCGAGGTTATCAGGCCCTTCTGTCGTGCACAGCCTGCACAGCTCCTGCAGCAACCGGCATTTTTCCTCGGGGCTGCACCCCGGCTTCCGCAAGCCGTCCAGTGCAAGGATCACGGGATTGTCTTTTGCGCTGCTGACGCCAGGGATGCACTTCACAATCCCTGCAACGGGGATCCACGAGGCGAAGTAAGACTAAGAGCAATGAGAGGCAGAAACCTATGTCTCGGTTTCTGCGAATGGATTGTCCAGATCACAAACGGAAGCTCACCGGAGAGGTCTACACCCTGGAGGGTCAGAGTCTCGATGGCGTCCTGGAGGGCCTCTTCCGGTTCCATGCCGAGGTCATCCATGTTCTCCCTTACAACTTCCTCGAATGCCTCCTGCGAGATCGGCCGACCCGACCCCATCTGCGGTCGACGCTGTCTGGAGATGATCGAAGATCGCTGTTTGGAAGCAGCCGGCACGAGAGGCACAGGACCGGCGAACTACAAAAAACGGTGAACGCCTGCAAAGAGTTGGGGGTGTGAGTGTGACTGCGAGGAAAAGCATCACAATCACACACAGTGGGTCGGCACTGGAAGTCCAAGTGTGGTCCGGCCCGGTCACATTGGCGGCGGAGATTGGGCCGCCAAAAGATAATAGATTTGCTCAGAAGTCTTTTGCTTTTTGAATTCACGAGTAGGTACAGCCACTTCTGAATATCGCGTACACTAGAGGGGGCGTCACATGAGATGTTTATATCACACAATGGGCAGCTTTGGGTGACGAGATTCCAGGATATATGTTAATCATCTATTCTCTAGGTCCTTACTCAACTATGTTGTTATCTTTTTTCTCTCTCTTTGACTATTTTATCAATGAATATCTTTTAATACACATAATTCCCTATTTCAGGGTAGATTTGACCATATTGGGACCTAATAGTCCTAGTTGACTCATCAGTATCCCATGAACATAAAATCTTAAGATGTTATAACCTTAAAAATTCAATTGTAAGAAATTAGTGAATATTAATTATGAACTACTAATCATAATTAGATATCCTACTATGACTCTAAGATCTTAGAGTGAGAAAATTGGAAATAACTCAAAATGATTCATGCTTTTGACCATTAGGATGGGCTTAAAACCTGAGTTAGATGATTAAGTGTATAATGGGATAAATACAACAAATAATCTCAAAATACAAATTTAAGTCCAAATCCATGTTCTCGTGCTCAAATTATGTAACCCACTAATTTTGGGCATAATCGAATATCAAATACCACCCCTTATAGCAAGGATATAGGCCTAAGCATTATTCATGTGATTATTCTAATCTCAAACCCCTTTTCCCTAAGGGGCCGTTCGGCTCCGATTGAATCCCGGTATTCATATACGTAGACGGCACAAAATTCTGGGACCACGGCGACACCAGCAGATAATTTCTGTTCTTCTGAACAACAGTCTGGCATGTAAAAAAATGATCTCAGCCCAGTCGCCGCGTATTGAAGATCTGCCGTGCATGGCGTGATTTAAAATCTCGCATAGTATAGTGATGCAACTACCAGATGAAACGCCAATATACATTTTAGTCATTCATCTTACTTCCATTTTGTGTATAAAATACCAGTAATTTAAATGAGGGGGCCAAACGGCTCCTAAGTTGATGATGATTTACATTGTCATGTAGGCTGAGTTTGGTACGTGGTGAATCGTGGTGATAGGGAATGATGGTGAAACAAAAATGTTGTTTGATACGCATGGTGATAGTGATAGGGAATTTTTCCGTGGTGAATCCATGGTGAATTTTGGCCTATTTTTGTCCCCATGGAAAAGCATGGTGAATGATGGTGAAAAAAGTTCTTTTGAAGTCTCCATTAACAAATGGACATATGTGCAAAAAAAATTATACTATATTTTTCTTTCCCTCCTCGTGCCACATATCTCCCTCCAAGATTTCTTTTCCGCCAACAAATTTTGACTTCCGACCAAAACATTTTTCTCTCGAAGAAAATGTTTTCAGCCACACATTTTCCCTCCAAGATAAAGTTTTCTTAGATTTTATTTCTTGCAAGACAATATTTTCCGTCACATCTTTTCCCTCCAAGAAAAAATTCCAGCCACACATTTTTCCTCTAAGAATTTTTTGCCTCCAAAACAACGTTTCCCTCACGCTATTTTTTTCCAATATTAAATTTCCCTTTTTTTTAAATGTAAGACAAAATTTCCCGTCAAATCTTTTTCTTTTCCAATTTTTTTTTACGCCACACCTTTTTTGCAAGACATTTTTTCTCCAAGACAACGTTTTCCGTGAAATCTTTTTTTCCTTCAAGAGCAAGTTTTCAACAACACCTGTTTCCATCGTTACACTTTCTTTCCTCCAAGACAACATTTCCCGCCACTAATTTTTTCCTCCAAGGTAAAGTTTCCCACTAATTTTTTTCTAGCAAGACTATTTTCCGTCAAATCTTTTTCCCTCCAAATTAAAGTTTCCCGCCACACATTTTTCCTATAAGATAATTTTTTCCTCCAAGACAATGTTTCCCACCGCATCATTTTTCCCTTATCAAGATAAAATTTCTCATTAAATTTTTTTTCTGCAAGACAAAGTTTCCAGTCAAATCTTTTTCTCCTTAATAAAAACTTTCCCGCCACACTTTTTCTCCAGAATATATTTTTTCTCCAAGATGAAGTTTTTCGTCAAATTTTTATCCCCTTCAAGAAAAAAATTTCACAACACCTTTTTCCTCCAAGACAACATTTTTTTGCAACACATTTTTCCCTCCAAGATAATATTTTCCTTAAAAAACATTCATACAAGACAAAATTTCCCGCCAAATCTTCTTTCCCTCCAAAAAAATGTTTCCCACCAAATTCATTTCTAACCAAGTGGGTAGTGACTTGTCCTAATTTTTCAATGAAGTATTTCCTTGCAATGACTGTTAAGAAATATAACTAACATGTAAAAGAGTCTCCTTGATATTTTTAAAATTAAATAGTTCATATCCATACTAAAATTTGACGATTGAATATTTGTATTATTATTGTCATAATTTTTTTATATATGTGGTGCTTCACAAATAGAATTTATATTTGTGTGAGGTGTTTTATATAAAAATAATTCATGATCATCATCACCGTAACCATGTAACAAACAACATGTTTTAAAAATTTCCTCATCCCTTTCACCATCACCATGAAGGTGTTACCAAACAACAATTTTTAACAATTTATCGTCACCGTCACCATCACCGTCACCGTCACCGTCACTATCACCGTCACCGTCACCACGCATTTTGTCACCACGTGGAGTAGTCACGTGGTGTTAATTCTCTTCATCCAACGGCTCCAGATCTGTTTTGTCCGTTTTGACCGGATCTCACGGAGAAGGTCGTCTCCTTCAATCATGGTCCCAACTCGCAGAATTCCTCTGCGACTCTGTGCGCATATGGTTACCGGGGCACTTTTTGTTTGACCGATTCCTCTCATCTTCCTCGCTCACGTCGATGGATCCTCCTTCGTTGGTACCCTCTTCCTCACCTATACCTGGCTGGCAACGTTCCTCCCTTGCTCCCGGTGGTCCTACCCGATGGAAGAACCCTGCCGCCGTCTGTTGTTGGCGGAGGACCTGCAGGGCTCAGATTGGCTACCTTTCCCTCCTCCTTGTTGTATGAACGTGGTGAGTGTGTTATACACCGTCATGGCCTGGAAGGAATCTGTGATTTGTGGTGGGAGTTTCATCTTCAGGCTGCCGCTAGACTTCTCTGCCGCCTACCTGACATCTCGGAAGCCTGCGTCTGACTGTGTCCGCCTACTCCACCTGGTCATGAACATTAGACCTCCCTGAACTCGCCCAACTCCTCCACTTTGATTTCATGCTCCTTCGATCTCTCCTCTGCCTCCTTCCTTCCTCTTCCTCCCCGCTTCTCTTCCTCACTTCTTATTCCTCTCCTCCACGAATCCAATGTTGCTCGAGTTTATCATCAGCCCTCTGGGACCACATTCAGTTGTTGTCTTCCTTCTCTTGTTTCTTCTCCCTTGCACCCAGCCGGTGGACGCAGACCTGCAACATGAGTAGCAAGACTGATCCACAAACCTCTACCAAGTTCATCGACCACCGAAGCCTAGATGGCCGGGTCACCACCTAAGGCTGTTGGCCATCTCCTCTAGATTCAGTAGCACCACCACAAGATCGCCCATCTCCTTTTCTCCTCCTCTTCTTTATTTTTCTTCTTCCAACCAACAGACCTGCAACAATCTAGTCAACTTCCCTACACGTGCATCATTAATCTGATCAGCAGAAGCTTGACTGGCGAAGAAGATCCTCTTTTGGGTGGTTCAAGATCAGAATGTACCAATTGTGAATTCAGCGTGACCTAAACTCTGAAGCAAGATAGGACAACATGTTGCTACCATTTCAAAGAAGGCTTCCCTGGCCACCACCTCCGACCAGACCTAGAGAGGTTGAAGGGTGAGATTCAAGCTTGTTTCAATACAAGGACTGGTCACCGGTTCGGTCACAAGATCTATATTAATTCATCTACGGGCAAGCTATGGGAAACTGATGAGATGTATCATGCTTTGATCACAGGAGAAGGATCGTGAGGAACCATGCAAGTGTGCCGACCCGTAGGCGAGTAATCGTGATCTTGAACTACATGTTTTAATGAATCAATTAGTAAGATAAATGGAATTGATAGGATGCATAACAATCTTTATAATAATATATTTCCAGGTCGTGAAATCTATCCATATAGATCATCATCATCATCATCATCTAAGCCTCACTCCCAATTGGGGTCGGCTATATGGATCCTTCATTTCCATTCAGCTCTATCATGGGCCATATTCTGGTTGAGATGTAGAGATTCAAAATATCTCTCTATCAGCTCATCCCATGTTAATTTAGGTCTTCCTCTTCTTCTATATATTGTGTTTGACTCAATAGCAATGTTTCGTATAGACACATTAGTCGGTCTGCGTTGCGCATGTATGTACTATCTGAGTCGGCCATTGCGCAACTTGTCCTCAATGCTCGTCACCCCCACTTTAATCCTGATATAATCATTTTTCAAGCGATCTTTTCTTGTCTTTCCACACATCCATCTCAGCATACACATTTCAGCCATGTTCATCTTGTTGAGATTTTGTTTCTTCACCGCCCAACATTCACTCCCATATAGCATGGATGGCCGTATAGTTGTTGTATAAAACTTACTTTTTAACCTGAGAGAGATATTCCGATCACATAATACTCCAGTTGCACTCCTCCATTTCAACCATCGTGTAGTGATCATGTAACAAACGTCATTTTGGACATCTCCGTCTATTTGAACAATAGAACCCAGGTAATGAAATTTATCACATTCCATGTCATAGAAAGAGTAACAAAGTTTTTATGGCTGGTTGTCAACGTACCACCAACCTTCCTCCTTTACCCGGGCTTGGGACCGGTTATATTTTCACAAAATGTATGAAAACATAGGTGGAGTTAGTGTAAAAGTAAATCAAGGTTCCAAAAAATACAATAATTAGTAGGATATAGCTATCCCAATATGTATGCAATCGCAACTTAATACAATTTACATGGAATCTGAAATCTCAATGAACATATACAATAAATATTGTATGGACTGACATATAACCTTTGTTACATTGACTATTGTAGCCAATTCATTTATGTACCTAATCATATTTGACTATTTGTTTATATTATATATATTTGATGGTAATAAAAAATACAGATGGACCTCATAAAGATACCAATTATGTTGGTCGATATATGAAATAAATGGTAAGTAAAAGATACATAACGCATAAAAGATTATCAAATATGATGAATCTATACTTGATGAAACAGACACTATATGGTACATACTTTTATTCAAAAAAAAGTGATCTCTAGGTATGCGTAAAAAACTCATATTTAAACTCAGGCGCTAAGGATTAGACACTAGATATTTCAAGTATAGGATTCTGATAAATAATAATTACTTTCATCCCTAAGCTTATATATGGGTATTCCTAAGGTTTAAAACCCTATATCTACGTTATACAACCAAATACTAGGTTCAGATATACTTTCAATTCCAAATTGGTGCTTGTGGACTAATGTGTACCTCAAACATTTTTAGGTTGAGAAGGACAAACAACGAATATCATCCTTAGAGCTAGGGTTAGTCGTAAAGACCAAGTATGTACATCCTCTATTCTATTTTGGGCATTATTTGACTGAAACATGTATTTTTTTAGTGAGACATCTCTTGAATTATCAATTTTACTTGATATTCAATTGTTGGACATTCATATTTTCTTACTTGGATTCATATTAGTTGTAGGGAAATACGGGCACAAAGTAGATAAAGAAAATAGAAAAATTATGTCCGTATTTTCCATGATAGCAAGATTGCGTCAACAACTATGTAATGAGAATGATGGTTTAAATAGTTCATACTTGGTCCTGTAGCAAGTCCAGTGACTATAACTCATTACATAGTCGTGCAGTTGTCTTCTAGTTTCACTCGGACGACGTTTGTAGCAGAATTTGATCTTCACCATAGACTGTAGGTTGATTTTGTCCTCCTAGTGGCAGACAACATCCTCCTCGCCTCTATAGTGGTCCACATGGACCACTTAGAACCCTATTATTCTACTAGAACAGACAGGAAGGAGTTGCCCCTCTTGTTGGTGTATTAGTCACCCACTTGCTCTCCCACAATTGTTCTCCCTTTCTATACTTCCCTTTATTGGGTAGGATTTGCTCAGACTCTCTATTGGTTACCACAATCAGAGAGGACAAACAATTGTTAGAGGCAATTGAGTTGTATATGATAAGCCCTCAGTACCCCTCTAATTATAGGAGGGGTTAGTGTCAGGGTTCTCAATCTGTGTAAGAGTGGAAGGAACTGGAATTTCATAAAATTCACAACCTGTGACAGGAGAACCGCCGGTTTGCTGGGTGAACTGATCGATTGACGTGCTAGACGATCGGTTCACCTAGTAAACCAGCATTTTGTCATGTTTCTCAATCGCATATGAATTGGCAATTCTAATCCAATTAATGCATGACATGACATCAACACTAATCCTTGATGCAATCAAATTGCACCACAAACCGGGTGTCTTACTCTACGAGCTGGTCATCTCACAACCACCAACTGATTGGTTCACTCTGTGAACTGGTTGGTATGTGGCACATTTTGTGCAAAACTCAGCCAATGCACTATCTGATCACCCTGACACTCCAATCGGTCAGCTCAACACTTGAACCGAACGGTTGGGAGTCCAACTAGTTGATTTGTTGCTTGAATTAAATACCTAAATACTTTAGTAATCAATTCAATTATCATTCATTATTAAACTCCTCTTCTAGGTGTATCCTATGTGTATGACCCTATAGGGCCCATGTTATGTTGGTAGTGAATGTCCATAACTAGTTTATGACATCAAAAGCAAAGAGTGGTGTCTAGTCACACATCACTACTACCTAAGTAAATGGAAATTTGGAGAATAATTTAAACCTACAATATGTGTAAGGTGTTATAGTGATTGTCTTATTCCTTTGCCTCTGATATCCATAATAAACTCAAGGCATGGAATCGTCATCCTCTCAATGTTGAATCCATGTTCCTTGAATCTAGAGCATACTGTCTGAGATATATGTGACCTCAATATCATATATTAATTCACATGTGCATGTACATGCTTTTCTAAGTCTCGCTTATCAAGTGGCCTCGATATCAAGCTCCAATAGGAGGGGAAAATCCCATCTACATCACTCATAGCCATCCCTACATGTCACAGTGCACCCAATCATCACCTTTATGGCAACCCTTATTCAAGATCACAGTGGATGATGTCAAAGCTCACCGAACAATATGTGATGAGTGTAGTGAATTCAACTCTAAGAATCACAATTACCACCTTCACTATGAGAGATGACTATGATCATCAATTATGATTTCCATGTGTCATTCTTAAGGTGGGTTTGTCTAACACATTGTTGCCCAACAAGTATTTATGTGATTGATTTGATATCACATATCATGATTGATGAGATTCTGTCATCAATCAACACATACTCTAGTCTTAAGTGTTATTGTTGTCTATCAGCCTTCCATAGTAACATCCAATTAGGGACATAATAAGAATGTACATACACTTACCAATAGTATGATATCATTGTTCAAGTCACGTACTTGAAGACATACGGCATTGAGTAATATCATTCTTTAGACATTCATTATGTTTCCTCATTATCTCATAACTGGGTGAAACAGAATGAATTGGAAGGTTGCCTTTATTATTATTAATCAAATATTTATGTAATACGCCATCAAAATAATCATATGATTGGCTCCCTGGGCATACATACCAACAGACTCCTGCTTGTACTTAGATCCAAGCACCCACCAATCTTATTCTTAGTGATCTAAACATGTCCATCATGTTTTTTCTACACAAGTGCTAATGCAGTGGGTTAGCAACATTTCGATTTTAGTCGATATATTGCATGTTTCTCATCCCTTTGTTGTACAATATTTTGTATGAGATGGAACTGCCGTAATATGCTATCTGATATTCCTTGCTAACCAGTAGCTCCATTGTTGTTACAGTATCTTTATTGTGTCATCAATGGTTGGAACATGTTTAATTTCATCCATATGAACTTCTAGATCTATATAGTACCCAATCATATGTTCATAACACTAGGATACTCAACTTTAATTATAGAATTAAATTAATGGTCCATAGTTCAGAATTCTTCCAACTTACAACTCTTTTCTTAAAATTAAACAATTTTATATCACAATCACTTTCTATCATTCCAGAAGATTGTATTGGTGTAACCCTTTACACTAAACTCTTCCTTGTTTTCATAATCTAGCAACTTATCCTTAGTACTTCTCAAATACTAATGAATTTCTTTTAATGACATTCTAATGACCTTCATTGGAAACTAATACTATCTTGTCATGTCCAATACATACAAGATTATAGTATGAGTACATTTACATATCATACATGATAGATCCAATTGTCGGTGCATATGGCATCTCACTTGTGTATTTTCATTTGTTAAATAATGTATTTATTTATGTTGTTTGTTATTTTACATTTCTATATGGACCTACTTATAATTGTTCATCTTATATATATATATATATATATATATATATATATTGGGTACACACATTGTGTAACCATACGGTTTCTCATTTTCACTTTCACATGGTATCAAAGCAGATCTAGATTCGGGTACCGCCTCTCCTTCTTCCCCTCCCTCCCTTACCCTCTCTCTCTCACCAGTCGCCGCCCCCCTCCCGCCGTGTCGGGCGCCAGCCGCCGTTGTCGCCGCAGCGCGGGCGCCGCCGCTGCTGCCCGCCGAAGCCGGCCACCCACCATCGTTGGGCTGCAACCCACACACGGCTGATGTGATCTAGTTGACGTCGTCCTTTGCTCCGCCGGTCCTTCGAGCATAGCTCTCCTCTGAGCCACTTGCAACTCCTGGACACTGGTCTGATTTTCTTCAGCTCCGTCTACTGCCTACACGTGTAGGCCTTTGAGCCACCGAGTCTTTTGTTGCGCCTGGTCGTAGCCCATATGTAACTGGTCCATCCGGTCCTATCTCTTGTGCCTACTTCCGCCTAGCTGAGTATCTAGGTGGTCATCTACTGTCTGCAACTGCATGCTTTCGTTCACCTTGGGTGTTGGTGCTCTGTCGTGTGTGTCATGGCATCCTCACATGACGATCATCGTCGTCAGGTTACTACTGTCAAGATGGATGGGCATAACTACCAGCATTGGGTCTGTTCCATGGAGATTTATGCTAAATCCCAGGGAAAACATTCTCATCTGACGCGTGATCCACCTTCTGTGCCTGCTTCTAATGCCGACTCCAAGGATATCAAGGCCTATGATGACTGGGTCAAAGACGACTCTACTGTGATGACATGGATTCTCAACAGCAGTGAGACCAAAATCAGTGTTACCTTCTAACGACTACCTACAATGAAGGAGATGTGGGAACAACTGGCTAGCACATATTCTCACAACACAAATCCCAAGTAGATGTTTGATATAAATAAGCACCTGACTCGTCTACAGTTTACGGGACCAGACATTGCTGATTACTTCTCTACCTTTAAGGGACTCTGGGGTGAATTGGAGACCTACCACCCTTTATCCACTGACTTGGCTACCATGCAACGTCAGCGACAGGAGTTTTAGGTAGTCCAGTTCTTATGTGGCTTTCCTGAATCTTATGCTGGAGTTGTGGATCAGATTCTTGCTAGTGATCCACTGCCTACGTTGCAGAGTGCATTTCAGCACCTTCAACGTCTGCCTACTTCGTCATCTGAGTTACCTAGTAAGACTAGAGATACTACTGCCCGAGCTGCTATGTCGGGCCGTGGTCATGGCTGCGACCATGGTCATTTTTAGGAGAACCACCCTCCTCTTAGAGCTGCGAGGAGGCGTGGTTCGTCTGGACGTGGTGCATACTCTGGCCCTCCTAATGCTTCTCGCCCTCAGTTTGGTTAGCGCTTCTGCAATTTCTGTGGTCGTTCAAACCATGTTGAAGAAAAGTGTTGGGAGAAGTATGGAAAACCTACATGGACCAATGTTGCTACTGATGCCAGTTCTATCTCTGTGATAGCTACCCAGCCACAAGCTACTGACGTGTCCAGTTCGACTAGTACTGATTTCATCCGTTCTGAGGTGGAACGCCTACTACTCGAGCGTGTTGGATCGTCCTCTACTGCTACTACTGGAGCTCGTGCTGCAACCTTCTCTGGTTGTGATTCTGCCTTTCTAAGTGCACCCTCATCTAGTACTAGTAATACAAAATGGTTGATTGATTTGGGTGCTTCTTCGCACATTTCTGGAAATCGGTCCCTTTTCTTAAATTTATCAAAACTGGTTTCTAATTTGTTTGTGATTCTTGGTGATGTCTCAAAATCTATTGTATCTGGGATTGGAGACATTATGTCTCAATTTTTGTTGAAATATGCTCTATATGTGCCCCATTTTCCACTTAACTTACTATCTGTTAGTAAAATTGTGTGTATCCTGAATTGCAGTCTCACCTTCATTCCTGGTACTTGTACTTCTCAGGACCTTCGCATGAGGATGAAGATTGGTGAGGGCATGAAGGACATGATGGCCTCTATTATCTAGATGATTTGAAAAAGATTGGTACCCTGGCTCTAGCTTCAACATTATCATCGTCAGTTTCAGCATTGTAGTGGCATTACAGACTTGGACATCCGTCATCTAAGAAAATAAAACATGTCATTTCTGGTGTAGGAATGCACAATTTTCAGTGTGAATCATGTCAGTTAGGAAAATAGTCTAGAACTGTCTATCCTAAACGGTCTCATATTAGTAGTAAAAATATTTTTTATCTTATTCATGCGGATGTATGGGGTCCTTGTCCTGTTCCAAGTTTATCTGGAAATAAATATTTTATTTTGTTTATTGATGATTTTTCTCATGCCACGTGGTTGTTTCTTTTGAAAAATTGGTATCAAGTATTATCTATAATAAAATTCTTCTTTGCTGAAATTAAAACCCAGTATTCTATGCCTGTTAAAATTTTGAGAACAGATAATGCTTTGGAATTTGTTCAGAAAGATGTTGAGGTATTTTGTCGTTCTGTTGGTACTATTCATCAAACATCGTGTGCCTATAAACCTCAACAAAATGGAGTTGCAGAGAGGAAAAGTAGACATTTACTTGAGGCTGCTAGAACCATAATGCTACATTCTAATGTGCCTAGACATTTTTGGCCAGAAGCCATCCTGACTGCCTGCTTTCTAATTAATAGAATGCCTTCTTCTGTGATTGGGAACAAAATTCATGTACATGTTCTTCAACCTACTGTGCCTATTTCTTCTATACCTCCATGGATATTTGGATCTACATGCTTTGTGCGCTTGCTTGGACTGAATTATGACAAATTATCTCCTAGAGCAGAGAAATGGATATTCTTGGGTTATTCACATACTCAAAAAGGGTACAGGTGTTATAGTCTTACTGCTAAAAAATGGTTTACTAGTAGTGATGTGGTCTTTTTTGAGGATACACTTTTCTATTCTGTTAAAAGAGATACCCTAAATTCAGATATAATAACAACACCATTACCAGTCATCACTGATTGCATATCTGATACTTCACCTGCTGAAATTGCCTCTCCTCCGCTTATTGTGTATCAACATAGGAATAGGTCATAGACTGCTCAAGACCCCCCCCCCATGTAGCACCAATCTTCTCCTCCAAAAGGTCCTACACCTACTGAGGTAAATTTTGACTTAGATTTGCCTATTGCTCTCAGAAAAGGCACTCGTTCTTGTACCTCTCATAATATTGCTAATCATGTTTCCACTGCACATCTGAGCATTCATGTCAGTAATTTTGTTACTGCTCTATCTGTTATTGCTATTCCTAAGAATGTTCATGATGCTTTACAAAGTTCTACCTGGACAAGTGCCATGACAGAGGAGATGACTGCTCTTGCTGATAGAGGAACTTGGGAGTTGGTGGATCCACCTCCTGAGTGCAAGATTATTGGCTACAGATGGGTATGTGCTGTGAAGTATCAACCTGAGGGCACAGTAGAACGTCTGAAGGCACGCCTGGTGGCCAAAGGGTACACTCAAACCTATGGTATTGACTATTATGAGACGTTCTCTCATGTTGCAAGACTTAATTATGTCTGAGTTCTCTGTTCTATTGCTATTAATTTAGACGGGCCTCTTATTCAACTGGATGTTAAAATGCTTTTCTGTATGGTGATCTTTAAGAAGTAATCTACATGGAGCAACCACCTGGGTTTGTTGCTCAGGGGGAGTCACACAAGGTTTGTCACTTAAAAAATCTATTTATGGACTCAAGTAGAGTCCTCGGGCATGGTTTGACAAATTGAGCAAGACACTAACTACTTTTGGGTTTCTAAGATCACATGTTGATCACTCTGTCTTACTAAAAAGACATCTTCTGGTATTATTATTTTGATTGCCTATGTTGATGATATCATTATGTCTAGCAATGATATTACTGAAATTCAGGCTACTAAAACACACTTGTGCAAGCATTTTGCTACTAAAGATTTGGGGAAACTGTGATATTTTCAGGGCATTGAGGTGTCCAGAACTGCTAGTGCTCTTGTCTTATCTCAGAGGAAGTATGTTCTTGACATGTTACAGGAGATTGAGATGCTTAGAGCGCGTCCTGTTGATACTCCTCTGGATCCCAATGTTAATTGGGATGATGAAGCTTCTCCTATGTTTCCAGACAATAAAAAATATAGGAGACTGGTTGGTAAGATGATTTATCTAACTGTTACTAGAGCTGGTATCTCTATAGCTGTTGGTCTTCTTAGCAGGTATCTAGATAAGCTGAGATAGTGTCACTGAGATGCTCTGTGTAATTTTCTGAGATATCTTAAGAAATCTCCTAGCAAAGGCCTTTGTTATAGAAAACATGGACACTATTCTCTTGAGGGCTATTCTGACTCTATTTATGCTGGAAGTATGGTTGACAGGAAATCTACTTCAGGCTATTGTACATATGTTGGAGGCAATCTTGTTACTTGGAGGAGCAAGAAACAAAATGTTGTTGCTAGATCTAGTGTTGAGGCTGAATATAGGGCTATGGCCCACACTGCTTGTGAACTAATATGGGTACAATCTCTCTTGAAAGACTTTGGTGTAGAGTCTTCCACTGCTATGCCTATGTATTGTGACAATAAGACTGCCATTTTCATTGCTAATAATCATGTGTATCATGAGCGCACAAAGCACATTGAAGTTTACTGTCATTTTATTAGAGAAACTATCTTGTCTGGTCGGATTTGCACTCCATTTACCCATTCAGAAGATCAAGTTGATGATATTTTTACAAAGTTGCTGGCAAAGAAGCATTTTAGTGCTCTTATGGACAAGTTGGGCATGATAGATATCTATGCTCCAACTTGAGGGGGGTGTTGAATAATGTCTTTATTTATTCTGTTTGTTATTTTACATTTCTATATTGACCTACTTGTAATTGTTCATCTTATATATATATATATATATATATATATATATATATATATATATATATATATATATATTGGGTACACACATTGTGTAACCCTACAGTTTCTCATTTTCACTTCCACTCCATTTTTCATAAGAACCAGAACATAGGGTTCTTGAAAGACTAATCCCATCAATCATGGTTAGATTCTCTCTCATTGAATCCTTCATGTTGAACTCTTTCAGCTTCTTGCTATTGTATGCGCTCATGCTTAGGTTATGAAACTTTCTACAACTATCTCTATAGATCTTAATTCCTATCACAATAGGATGTTTCACCTAATCCTTCATTGATGAATGTGTTGTCCATACCAAGTCTCAATACTTACAATGTTGAGATGTCATTCCCCATTAATATGTGAAATATACATATATGCTCCAAGAAATCTTTTGTATCACAAATTTCAGATTTATCTTGGATCAAGTCAAAATCTTTGACTATATTGTAAAATCAAAAGATCCCATCTCTGATATGTTTGTTTCAATCTCAAGATTGAACATTGTAGCTTATAGACTTTATTTACATTCATGAAGTTATAAAACCTTTAGGTTGTGTCTCTTACACATCCTTTCAAATTATTCCTATTAGGGAATGCAGTTTTATTCTCCATATGCCAAATCTCATTGTCTATGTGAGATACAATAACAAGCATGATAATTGGTGAAGGAATTTCTTCATGTTCAAAATTTGAATTGATTTGAAAACCTTTGCATCCATTCTGTCCTTTTAGGTTATCCACGTCGATCTTTCAACAAGACCCAAATGTACCTTTGAGGTATAATCCTTTTAGGTGGTACTAGCAAGGTCATGCCTTGTTAGTGTACATGGACTCCATAATGGCCTTAAGCCATTTCTCAGATTCTGGTTTTCAATAGCTTCTAGTTGTTTTGTCGGCTCATCATCTTATGACCAACCAATCTAACTTATCAGATTCACAATCTTTCAATCTCAAATTTATTCTTCTAGAACTATTAGGTTCTACGTTACATAAGGAACTTGGGATTCCACAACAATTTGTGATTGTCATTTGTTCTCATTGTACCTCCTTGTCGCTCGAACCTTTCAAGTTCTACTTTTACTCCCACTAATTCTTTTAGAACTTAGTTATCCTAGCAACAAACATTTTGTTGTCGGATTAGGATTGAAGTTAGTGTTGAAAAATTATGGTTTGTGGATAAACTTTACAAGAAACTACTTTCTTTATATAAGTTTCAATCCTTAAGACACATCAAGACATTCCCTATCATATCACATATGATGTGTTTTAAACCATTTTAGACAGTGCATTGTTTTTGTGTAAGGTTTGTATCTATGAGGATATAGAAGACTAGATTAAACAATAATCACATCATGATCCATCAGGATGTAATTTCTTCTTGATACATCATCATGTTTTAGGTGGATTTGACTTGTGATATACTATCACGGTCTTTCCAGAAAGTCCTCAAACTATTGATGTAAAGTATTTCAACATTTGATCATATCAAAGTTTCTTAATACTTTTATCAAAGTTATACTTCATTTATAATATACTTGAACACTTTAAGAGATTCATGTCAGTATTTCACCAAATATAAACCCTATATTAACTGAGATAATCAGTACGTATTATGAAGTACAAACAATTACCTCTAGCATTTATTCTAGAAGATCTTCACACATCACCATGTATAAGCCCTAATAGAATTATGTCTCTCTCCACTGCACCTAGTGAGAGGTGTTTTATCATGTTGCTCATAAATAATACTTGCATGTCTCTTGTTGGTTCAATAACCAAAAGAGTCTAGATTAACATCAATATGGGTTCCAGAAGTGCATTTCTCATATATGTGCTCCAGATGACTATGCTATAGATTGTTTGAGTTATCAATTGTATTCCTTTTAGTATTTACATTATAAACATTCATTTTTAGATGCTTTCATGTAAATATCACTAAATTTTTGGGGCATTGCCATACAAGATCACATTGTTGAAATAGAATCATTAACAACTCTTTATTTATTATCATCCTTGTCATACAAGATGCATAATGGAAATAACAGTTCAACTAACTCTATTACATGGCCAATGGGCTAATATAAATTCTAAATGTATACTGAAGTTGTAGCAACTCTTGCTTTGCATAGTCCATCCTTGTCCTTTCATAAAGGCTTTACTTCTTATCCGATCCTGCACATCAATGTATGTCAGATCTACATCTGGTATCACATACGAAGATGAAGAAGTAATCAAATTTATCTTATAATGTGTATACCTAAAGTAGAGGTCTCTGTCCCTTCCTTCTTCTTCTTCTTTAATTCCTCTAAGAAGAGGGGCAATTCCTTTTCCAATGTCTAGGTTGGTGACAGTGGTGACGATTGCCTCCCTTCTTTACTCCTTCCTTTGCATTGAGTGTTGAAGAATTGGGCTTCTGGACAACTTTAGAACTCTTCTTAGCTTTTTCTTTGAATTTAGACTTTCCCTTTGTCTTATTGATCATCATCACAGACTTGGGCTTGTGTGACAAATTGGATTTTCTCCTATTTGTGCTTAATTACTATTGTGACGGGAAGTCCCCACTCTTTATGTCTCCTAAGACTTCATAACTCTATAATGTCTACCAAAGTCAAAGATTCCACATTTTGAGTCAGTACAATACAAATATATGCATGAGATCCTAGTGTTGTTAAACCCTTGAATCTTATGATTAAAGACTTGATCATACATGCTCTTTTTGATTTGTCATTTTGCACAATTATTCTATACCCTATTATGAATTTATGTTCCAAATTTGAGACCATTTGGACCTTCCTACGATTTGTTATGATTTTTCCTAAGATCTACCCTTTTAGCCCTTATTTCCCCCTTTTCTCATTTGTTGGGCCCAGCCCAATAGGCGTCCGGCTTGACTCGGCCACGGAGCGCTTGAACTGGGGAATTCCCCCTCCTTTACTCAGTGAGCTGTTCTGGACCGACCTCACGATCCAGGGCTTGCTTGGGGACAAACCTCGACCCTTGGATCTGAGGCACATGGATCCCAGCCAAATCGGACAACCTGTGACCCATCTCCTACCTTCTGCAATCAACGGGGAAGGTAGCTGTGATACCGAGTGGGCGTTTCACCTCAAAGCGAACCTAATTTGAAAATCAAATTATATGGAAAGCCACACCTCACAATTCCGCGCCCGACTGGCCTTTTTTCCCCCTCGAATCTGCCGATTCCATGACCGAATGAGCGCTTGCTCCCTTGGCCGCCGCCATGGATGATGTGGCTAGCCAAAACCCTAACCTAGACCCCATACAACTATAAAAACCCCACCCCTGCATTCGGTTTGCTCCCACAAATCTCATCGGCACCTCGCCTCTCCCTCCCTGTCCCTCCTCCATGTTCCCCCTTCTTCTCCGGCTACACCTCCGCCGCGACACCACCTGCCCGTGCACGGGGCTTCTGCTCCTAGGGCGACGATCCACGATCGTCAGATCAGGGCTAAAGGCTGACTAAGACTGGACATCAACGGTCACAGGTCGCCCACCCTCTTCCCCTCTCTCTTTTCTTTCACAAGCACGTGCCCAGGAGTGCAATATCTCTCTGCCATCGATCTTCCATCTGGGTCAAGCTTTGACCGAAGGATCAACGACCCTTGTTTTTCGTCATTTCTTGTAAATAGCCCCTCTCTACTCAATATTCATATTAATTGCTTATTCTTGCAAAAATGATAACTCTCAATTCCCTTGGCCAAAATATATGAAATTATATATCAAATTGATCCTTTCAAAAAGATCTACACAATGGAATAGGTTTCAGGGCATATCCCATCGTATGTTCCCTGTTTTTCCCAAATGATGCATATGTTAATCATTTGGAATATAATTGATGTATGGTCATGATGCAAAACTTGGATCTTGGCTACTCAATCTATCCCTGATCCTTAGATCAGTAACAAAAATGTCTTTGTTGTAACATCCCTGACCTGGGTTATGTGTTAACCCTAGATGTTTTGCTGAGGTAGATTATATGATAGATCTTATCTTTTGAAAAGTAATTAAGGCTCAAGAGGAACTTATATTTCAATTTTAGTCCTTTTTGAATAATGTTGAAATAATATTTTGTTAGTTTTGGACTTAAGTGAAAATTACCCAAGTTGAGGGGTTAACTTGAAAATTGTACATGATAAAATGTTCCTCAGATGTTGAAGCATCATAGGAATGAGTATGATGGAGTGGTATGTCTTCCACAAGCTTGAGCACCAAGATAGAGCTTGCTGAAAAATCTTTGTGCATTAAAACCTAGTTTTAGTGTAATGTGTAATTTACCCAAAACCTAGGGTTCAATATGCAAAATACCACTTCACGAGGGTCCCTCATGATTCTTGGCATCATTTAGAGAAAATAATTTGAGAGGGGCACCTCATTTGAATCATTTTGGAAGAGAGAGAATCTTGATATTAAAATAATCAAGATTTAAGCATAAATGGAACTTTACTTCAAATTAATGCAAAAATAAATATGTTAATTGAAGTGCCCTTCAACCAAAAATGAGATGGTTGAAATGAGATAAGTGTGTATGTCCTTATGCCTTGCAAAGGCCACGAAAATATCCCAAGTGAGTGGAGAGCCCACTCACATTAGTTAACTAAAAAATAATATCCACTAAATATGGGATATTAGTATTTTATGAATTAAGGTGCTTAATTGTTTTTCTTTTAATTGTGGATAATGAAGAAGAATTAAAGGCAAAGGAGGATGCCTTCGTATGCAAGGAGTAGAGGGGTTTAAGTGGCACCAATTTGGGGAGTTGAAGGATTGCTTTTCAACTTTCTCTCTCTTTGAAAATCCTTATATACACTTCATTTCCCACTCAACCAAGGACTCTTTTTCGGATTTTCTTTCACTCTTTGTTTGCAAAACGACCAAGGGAGCTTAGGAGAAACAAGAGGATAACCCCCAACCTGTAGGTAAGCTCCATGATCTCCTTTCACCTTGATTTCATGGTGGAAATTGAAAATCAATGCTTGATTTCTTCTTTTCTCCACTCAATTCTCAACTTTGACCATTCATTTCACTCAAAGAGTTGAGCACGAGCTTGGGATAGTTGAGAAAGCTTCTTCCACCATTAAATACGTGGAGTTGGAGCTTTGAAGCATTCTTTGAAGGTGGGTTATATAACTTGAACCCAATTACATCATTATTTAATTCCAATTTTACAAGTTATGTTGATTTCTCCTTCTTCTTGATTAATTGCTTGATGTAATGGTTGATTCTATGAAATCATTTGTAATTTGAACCTTAGAAAAGAAGGTAGATGATGATGACATCATCTTGGACACTTTTCCCAAAATTGCAACTCCAATCGGTTTCCAATAAAATTGGTCAATCGGTTTCACCAAACGGTTTGCAAACCGTTTGAGGAATTGGGTTCAAAACCATTTGGGATAGTTGACCGTTTGGATTGAGTTGACCGTTTGGATTGAGTTGACCATTTGGATTAAGTTGACCGTTTGGATTTGAGTTGACCGTTTGGAAAGAAACGATTTCTAAACCGTTTGATGATTAACGATCTTCAAGATCGTTTGGTGTTTAGGGTTTCCAAAACCGATTGAATGGAAACAGTTTTCAAAACCGTTTGAGGTTGAGACCAAGACTGTTTGGAGGTCTAAACAGTCTTAAACTATTTGGACATGTTTGATCAAACCGTTTGGACATGTTTGATCAAACCGTTTAGACATGTTTGATCAAAACCGTTTGGACATGATTGTTCAAAACCGTTTGGGCATGTTTGATCAAAACTGTTTGGGCATGATTGTTCAAAACCATTTGGACATGATTGTTCAAAACCGTTTGGGCATGTTTGATCAAAACCGTTTGGAGATTCAACTTAAGCAAAATAATTTGAAAGTTTAATTTGATCAAAACCCTTTGATGGTTCAATTTGATCAAGCCCAATTAATGGATTAAATGATTTCTAATCATTTGAAGGTTCAATTAACTCCAAAAATAATTGAGTACTTATAAAGTACCTCAATGATGATTACAGTGGAAGCATATTTAATGTACTTAGATGATTTATACATTTTCTACCTAGGAAGGTAATAAACACATTACCCAATGATTACCAAAGGTAAGTACAAAGGTTGAATCCATAATGTACTTAATTGATTGATAACCTTGGTAGGGTTAACCTTTGATATTTATGGAAGCAACAACTCAACACACAAAGCTAACCTTAAATGTATGTTTTTGAATACAAGATTAACTCAATCGAATCAAGATTGGAGTAATGAATGTCCTAGAGAGGATGAGAGAGAGAAATTCATATATGTATAATAATCAAGTAGTAATCAAGCCTCAACACATTCAAAATGAATTAAATATGTAATTAGGGTATGATCCTTGATAAAGAGATCATGAAACCCTAATTGAGGTGATTGATGAGCCCAAACCCTAATTTAGGGAAATTCTGAGTGAAACCCTAATTTAGGGGGATAACGTAAACCCTAATTGGGAAGATGTAAACCCTAATTATGGGTAATTGATTGTAGACACCCTAATTGAGATGAATAGTAAACCCTAATTATGGGTAATGGAATGTGAAACCCAAATTTCGGTTAAAGCTACATAAAACCCTAATTTGGGGAAATGTGGTGAGAAACCCTAATTCAGGGTAATGATATGTAAATCCCTAATGTAGGGTGATGTAATGTGTTTTGAAACCCTAAAATAGGGTAAAGGTATGAGAAACCCTAATTTTGGGTTATAATGTACGAAACCCTAATTGTGGGCAATATAATGATAAATCATAACCCTAATGTGGGATAATAGGATGAGTATCTCTGATCGAAATGAAATGGAAACCCTAACCCTAAAAAGGGAATAGTGGTATTATTTTGTGTTGCATGGTGTTGATATGTAAGCATTATAACTATTATCACCAAGTACTAACCATGCAGGTATCATGAGATGATGAGCATAGCCAGGTATGAGCTATGATGTTTCATTTATTGTTGTTATTGGGCCTTGTGAGCCATAATATGCTTTGTTGCCTAGTGAGAGGTAACAAGAAATGAAATGGGCTTTGAGAGCCATGTGAGATGCTTGTGTAACAAGTATCATGTTTACCTTGGTCAGATGACCTGAAGGTGTTTAGTTACCTGATAAGTGGTAAGAAATGTTCTTTGATGAACTGAGGGTTTGAATACCCATTTCTTATAATCATGATGATGAGTTGTGAAAGAATGAGAATGCTCCTGATGAGATGAGGGATTGAGATCCCAATGCCTTATTAAAGATTTGAACAATACTTGATGAAAGTATTACACATTCTTTATAGCAATTGTTAAAATAATTGAAGTTTGGAAACTTGATTTATGCTAAAAGAATGTGGTAATACACTTAATTAATCAAGAGATATCATATAATGTAGTTGCCCTGACCACAGATCCATCAACGTCAGAATTTGCTAAATGGTGAAACGATTTGAACTCAGAACACATATTTTTGAACATGTGGGGGTAAATGGGAAATTATATCCTTATGCCCTGTAGGGATGACTGTGTGTTATCACCTATGTACAAGATAGGCTATGTGCCATAACCCTAAAAAGAGTATGGCTACAGGCCATGACTCCACAAAACAATACCATGCATTAGCTATGTGATCTAAGCCTGAAGAGAGTATATGCTGTAGCTATAACTCTATAGTGAAGATGCCAATATACCCTGGCAAGCTAATTGCAGTTTGACACATGATGTCTCTGCCATATAATCTCACACTGACCGAGAAAGATGAGGTCTTGGAGTCAGTCTCTTCCATTGACCTTGTGTGGTATCGATGCTTAACGTAATCATGGTCGGTTGGAGTATGAACGGTATACTTCATCTCTTCAGGGCATTAATTAAGTATGATTGTAAAATATAATCATCTGTGTAGCATATTTGCCTAAGGTTGAAATACGAGAATCATTGGTTGATATTATCTTGCTTAGTATAGTGGATAAATGTTATACATGTTCATCATATTCCTTATTAGATAAGTGACATGCTGCTCTATCAGGTTATAGCTGAAATGCTTTAAATAAGATTAATGTTCTAATCTGTTACACAATGAATTAACTAATGTTAAACAATTATGATTCCTCTGTTCAGATTTATCTTATTAAACTGCAATAATTATGTTTCTGGCAGAGAGTTATATCTCTCGCTGGGGCAATTTCAAATTGTCTCACCCCCGTGGGATCCAAGTTTTTAGGTAGATGCGGAGGAAGAGGCAAAAACCCTACAACAGGGGAAGAACAGTAGCAGCTGGGACAACAATGAATTCTTAGGTGAAGACACTGGCTATTATGTCTTGTATATAGAGTCCTATGTGTCGTCTCTGTACTCTCAGGTCCTTGGAGTCAATAGTTAGTTTAATGATCGATCTGAGATTTTGGCTTGATGCCTCAATGTTCTTATACTGCCTGTGTACAGTTTAACAGGACAGTTGATGTTTGTAATCCTCGAGAAGGAATGGTATAAGAGATGTACTTGTGAACCAGAATGCAATTGAATTACTTTGGTTCTTTTTGAAAGAGTTTTCCAGTGTATGGATCTCTTTGTAAAATGTTTTAATTTTTAGTGAATTTTAGTAATCCACTGCTAACGAACGCTTCCGCTTAAGTAAATCATGTTTTTGTGAGTTGGATGCCACAAAATTAGTTGGTATCAGAGCTCTAGGTTCGTTGAGTCTACAAAGACATAGGATTAAGGTTGTTGAGTCTGTTCTAGTGTCTTCTAGTAATCTGATAATGTCTTCTGCTCATATAGGAGGAGAAGAAGAACTTAAGATGTCTGAATCGCACGAAGAACATGCTGCTGAGAGCAACGTTGCTGCATGAGGAGGTGCAAGGGACCAAGCTAGGGAGGAACCTACACCTGAACATCCCCAGTATTGTCCAGCCATGATAGAGAACCCAACTTTCCATGATCTGTTTGGGCAGTTCATGGCAACTATGACACATATGGCAGATAGGATTCCACCACCTGCACCTAGGGCACCAGCTCATCATGAAGCACATGGAGCCGGTAATACTTTGAAGAGATTTCACTGGGTTGGAGCCATAGATTATGCTGGTACAGCTGATCCAACAGATCCTGATTTATGGCTGACGGAGCTGGAAAAGGCTTTCAGGATCCTTGATATTCCTGAAGCTAAGAATGTAAGACATGATGTACACCTTCTAAAGGGGAGTGTTGGCCATTGGTGGACGATTGAGGAGGACAAGAGTCCAGGTGAAGAAGTTGGATGGGAGGTATTCTGACGAGAATTTGTCAGTAGATACTTCCCTAAGACGTATCTAGATGAGAAGATCTCTCAATTTGAGGGGATCAGACAAGGATAGATGAATGTTAGTGAGTATGAAGCTAAGTTCATGGAGCTTTTGCAGTTTTATCCACATATGGCAGCTAATGATGAGGAAATAATTCGACATTTTGAGAAGGATTGAACGCTGAATTGACCACTCCTGTGTCTGGTTTAGAGAACAGGGAGAGGTTTGCCACTTTTGTGGAGTCGGTAAGGAGGATAGAAAGGTCTGTAATCGAGAAACGACAGACCAGTGGTAAGAAGGAGTACACTCAGTTTCAAGGACAAAGATCCCAAAGTTTTAAGAAGTCGAGATTTTCTGCACCGACAACACCATCAAGATTCAATACCCAGACGCAATGGACGTCAAGTAGGGGTAGGGGTCGTAGTTTTGTTCCGAATAGAGCCCCCAGTACAACATCAACATTAGTGACTGGACCTAACATACCTTATTCTGAGACCAGGGTCTGTAACCTATGCAGACAAATGGGACATCTAGCAAAGGATTGTCCAATTGGGAATACAATGGTGACTCAACCCTAGAGGCAGAGTCAACAAGGCTAAAAAAGGAGGCAGTTTTCTAGTAACACTAGAGGGTTTGGACAAGCGTCCCAAGCTGGTTCATCAACACCCAACAATCGAGCACAGGGTCAACAACAAGCAACTACAAGGTTCTATGTGATGAATCAACCTGATGCAGTTTTTAACCCTCGGGTTGTGACAGGTCAGATGGAACTATTTTATTCTAATATGTCTAAATCATGCTTCGTATCTATTTTAATTGATCTGGGTGCTATACATTCCTTAATCACTCAAGAAGTGGTACTAGATTACAATATGACAGTTGGTCATAGGGCAGAGAGTTTGATGTTGCAAACTCCTTTGTTGGGATCTGTAGTGTTGCAGGAGGTGTGTTCTCCCTGCATTCTTTCTTTTTCTGAACATCGTATTCATGTGGATCTTATACCACTTGAGATGCACGGGTTCGATATAATTCTTGGGATGGACACCCTAGAAAAGTATAAGGTTGTCTTGGATTGTAGTGTCAAGCAGGATGTGTTCACAGATGATAGTGACACATGGATCTTTCAGGGAGACAGAAAGATTCTTCCAACCTATCTTGTGTTAGCTATGGTAGCTGAGAAGCTGATGAGACAAGAATTCTTTGAATTCTTGGCACATGTAGTAGATACCACAATGGAGAACTCTAATCTTTCTGAAGTTCTCATAGTTAGGGAGTTTGAAGATGTATTCCCTGAGGAACTTCCAAGTGTACCCCCACCTTGAGAGATTGATTTTGAGATTAATCTAATCTTGGGCACGCAACCTATAGCACAAACACCGTATAGAATGGCACTTGTTGAGATGTCAAAGCTTAAGAAACAGCTGCAGGAGTTGCTTGAGAAAGGTTTTATCTGACCAAGTACTTCACCATGGGGTGCTCCGGTCCTCTTTGTTAAGAAGAAGGATGGGTCGATGCGATTATGCATGGACTACAGACAGTTAAATAAAGTAACCATAAAGAACAAGTATCCGTGAAATGCGTTGGATTTAACCAGGTGAATCAATGTTGGATCGATCTTGTAGGTTGGAATGTTTAGCCCCTGTTTCTTTATAGGCCCTTTTGATGCTGAGGAAGAAGACGCCTTGATCTTCTCCCATATTGTCTGTGCTTCAGCCATTTCTTCTGCTTGTTCTGGCTCTGATTCAGAATTTATATCACTTTGGTGTTCCTCCTCGTAGTAGTCCTCGTCCTCTGGTCCCGCAGATGGAACCTCAGGTGTGCGATTCATGTAGTCTCGACTACGTGTGTGCACCATGCAAAGTACCTGAAATATGGAAATAGGGGTTCAGTACAATGCTTTGAACGAGTCAACACAATGATAGAGAAATAAAGGAATTTTGAAATTGTTTTAAAATAAAAAAAATGTGGCCTAGAGTGGCCGCTCTTAGCACTCAAAGTGCCAACAATTCGCCGTATCCCCGGCAACGGCGCCAAAAACTTGACGTGTATTTTACTACGCGCTTAAACGCAAGTATACGCGTCGAGTAATATAGGCCTTGTGAGGCCCGACTCGAACTCAGGGATACGTGAATTATTGGGGACTTTTACTAACTAATCGCAATCAGCTAGACCGATTAACAAAGTAGGGTTTTGTTGTTCAAATTAAAAAGAAAAATAAAAATCAAACAAAGAAAACAATCGATTAAAGGTTAATTTAATCAATTCAAAAGGATATCTTTAGGATGGCGGTTTCACCGCGGGTCAACATTGTATTAGGTTTCATATAATTCCTCACACTTCTCTCTCTATCCGGGTAATGGCCTGAAATGAGAATTACCCACTGTCGTGGTGTAATTCACTACTTAGGTTTAGGTTGATTCCACCGTCGTAGTAATCATTCCCCTAAACTAAGCGCATTAAAAACGGTCTCTCAGTTCCCACCATTAATTTTACAACTCCTTTGTCAAGGGTTTTATTGATTAATGTAGAATTCGTCTCTTTTCAACCGTTAATCCTTCTGTCGAAGTGATTAAGGGTGTTAAATTATTATTAGGGTGATCAAGCATAATAATAGAAATGGAGAAAACGAATCTATACCACAGATTTGAGAGAAAAATATGAATTATTGATATAAAAATGTCATACAATGCATTCCCGGGCTACTCCCGGTCCTAAAGATTGAGGGTTTTAGCCTCTCATGTTCATCTCACACGAATACATGGTCGAAATTGGGGAATTCATAAGAAAAACGGGAAATAAATGGGAAAACCCCTGAACGGAGAAGAACCGGTGGATCCTTGGCGTAGAACACGAGCTTCCCCGCCTGTCGGTGGTGGAAATCGTCTTCGGCAGCGTCCGAATCACCCGGGATGAGCTTCTCGGCCTCCGTTCTCCTTTCTCTCCTCCTCGGCACTCGTGCAATCAAAAAATTGAGATCCTTCTCGTGTGGGCGGCCGTCATTAGGTATAAGTCCCTAATTAGGTCGTCAAATTACAACAGCCGTCCGATCGAGATCAAAATAGATCCAACGCATATCTACCGGCGTCGATACCATCGACCCGCGTCGATGGTATCGACGCAGCGGATTAGTGGCAGCTTTCCTTTCTTTTATTCTGAGCGCCTGTGGTGATCTCGATACCATCGACTTGGGTGTCGATGGTATCGACTCCTGTAGCGTCGGTTTTGTCTTCTAGCGACGCTATAGCTCTCCTTGTGTCGATGGCATCGACTTTCGTCGATGGTATCGACTGCATCCTTGCCAGCAACCTAAAGTGATCTCGATACCATCGACTTAGGTGTCGATGGTATCGACTATGTATTGCTCTTCTCGGCTGACAACCTGTGGCTTGGTCGATGGTATCGACTTCCGTCGATGGTATCGACGGAAGCAGATACTTGTTTTTCCTGAAATTTCACAACAAGACCAAGTAAATCCACACAATTTATAATAAGATGATAAATAATGCTCAAAATAGTAAAACAAAGGGGATTTGATATAATATGATGGCAAAGACCAAATTAAGTGAATTATGCAATATTATAAAAAAAAATGAGTAATAAGAGCACAAAACACATATGAAATAGGTCTATAAATGCGACTCAAAATCATCGCATCAAACTCCCCTAAGCTCAAACATTGCTCGCCCTCGAGCAACTAATCCTTAGAATAGGATTGCAGATGTCAACTAACAATCAACACATCACCCCACATTCCACATGACTCCCACTGAACGTTCTCAAACCGGCCTTTCCTAATCACAGAACAGTAATTACCCTACAGGCGACAATAATCATCAAATAAAAGAAATTATCCTTCAAACCGATGAACACTATCACATAAGGCAGTTAACATAATAAAATTTTCCGATTCAGCATGGGTGCATCTTGTGATCGCCTACACTACGTTGCTCGCCCTAACTACCATCTACATGGAAGCAGTTCTCCTGATAAACATGAGTGAGGAGAAAATCACGGTGGCCTACCAATCCGAGCAACGAGTGGATGGAATGGGTGGTTCATGGAAGAATTTGGAAGTATTACACAGTTTCAAAATGCATAAAACAAAATGCCCTAAATGATGCAAATGCACATTGAAAATGCCCTAATGCCTATAATTGGGTGGAATGATGCATGCACTAACCTTCCACCTCAAAAAGAGATAGAAATCTAATTAAGCCACATCATGTACTCAATTTCCTTGTTATGCAAGTGATATCATGTTCCTTTCTCCCTCTTATTCCATTTCCTTCTAAATTCTCTCTCTCTCTCTCTTTTCTTTTCTCAATTTTTTCAGATTTTCAAAAAAAAAAAAATTTCTTAGCCCACATATCCATAATTGCTTAGAGATACATGTGTTAGGCTATTTTCTTCATGATTGGAAATCTTTGTACTATTTTGAGGGTATGGAACAATTTAGATCACTTTTTAAGACAACCTGAGGTACATGGTGTACTTATGCGTGAAAATCATGAAAGTTATGAGTGCAACTACATGACATGCACCTAAAGGTAATGCGCATGAATCACTATACATTTTTTCGTTTTATGCAAAAGTATGAAAATAACAATGCAAATCCTATCTACATGCTATGCACGCAAGAAGGAATTAAAACTGTACTTTACTTCCAATTCTTTGGTAGATTATGGAAAAATATGAAGTGGAATGATCACAAGATTAAGTTACTGAACCTTAGAAAAATATCATGTGTCCCTCCTTACTGACATGTGTAGTCGTTCAAAGGGTTCTTTCTCTTATATCCAATTAAGGTCTCATTACCATTTGATTAGGTTAGGCTCAAACAACCGTTACTATCCACTTTTCATGAGTCAATGGGGGTGTGGGTGTGACATATTGCTTCAAAGTTGACATAATCAATCATTTTCATAGGACAAGTTCCCCAAGGACAACCAAGTTAAGCTATCCCAAAAGACACAGAAAATTTTAAATTCCCTTAAATTTCCCATGAAAACAGCGAGATGACAATTTTTAAGACATCTACGATTACACTAGATAGATGTGGATCCTAAACAAAAACTAAAATTGCAAGAACAAATAACAAAGCAAAAACTAAAAACAACTAAAGAAAAGATAAAAGATAGAGCTGTTCCAGCCACCCCCCTAAGCTTGAATTCGACTATGGCCTCATAGTCAAAAACCAACTTAAGGGTGGAACAGTGATACCCTGATCAATCCTGCGGAGGCGGTGGTGGGTATTGCGGTGCCGTAGGATCCCAAGACGGGTACTCCCCCTGGAAGCTTGGATCATATTGGGTCCTCGGCGGAGGCTGTGGATAGCCTCCAAAGTAGTCTTGACTCCAGTAATGGTCGAAGAAAGGCTCCTGTTGCGTCTCTATCCGCTGCAACCGGGTGTGCATTTGCTCTTGGTTGGCGAGGATGAGCCGCTCGTTCTCAAACATAGCCCGTTGGTTGTCAAGTACCCGGCTCGTAGTCTCATGAATGCCGGTATACATAGCCATGTGCTGCTGCTGATTCTGCTGGATGTCTTGCAGCATGGTGTACATCCCCTGCATGGAATAGGGATCCTCGGTTGGCTGCTCGTGCTGTGGTGATGGCGGCAGGGGCTGAGATGATGAAGATGCACCCGGATGCATCCTAGGACGCTTCCGTGGTGCCACACGTGCTCGAAGAGGTGTGAAAGCCTCCTCTTCCTCTACAGCCTCGCCTTCTTGCTCGTCACCTCCGCTTTCTTCCTCAGAGGACTCGATGGCTATGATTGGCCACCGGAAGTGCTGCTTGCCCTCTATGTTGAAGACGTCGTCCGGTAGGGAGCTCTCCTGATAAGCTTGGTTGACGTGGCAATGAGCGTACGCCAACCCGTCCCGGAGAAGAATGAGGTTTGAACGGTGCAAGTGTTGCACGTTCACCTTGCTCCTCGTAGAGATCGGAGTCATGGACTGAAGGTTCAGCCCCAAGTAAAGCGCCAACTTGGTGACAAGACCACCAAAATGGATTGGAGCCTTCCTTGTGCTCCTCTTCACCGCCAGGACGCGCTGTAGCCAGAATGCCCCCCAGTTGCATGGTTGACGCTTCAGGAGTGCGTAAAGGAAGAACAAGTCACTCTCCTGAAACTTGCTCAAATCAAGATCACTTCGAGCGAAGAATGTCAAGCTCAACATCCTATGCAAGACCCGGACAAACGGGTGCTCAAAATCTGCTACCGCTGCATTGTGGTAGCTCACGGTCTTCCCCGCCGACACTGTAACTAGCTCGGAGAAGATCTTTGCATAGTCGGTGTGGGAGTCCGGCCTTCGGTGATCATGTGGAGAGTGGATACAGTTGAAGATTTGATTGAACTGGACCAGTGTGAGATTGTAGTTGTTGTTGAAGAGTCGGAAAGACACCCTTCCCTTGATCCATTCCCGGTCCGATGCTACCACGTCGTTTGGTATGATGCAGACGTCGAGAGACGCCATGAACTCCGCCACCAGTTCCTTGTAGGTGGGCCATTAGCCGAAAAATGGCTGCCCATCCGCATGGTACTGCAGCGCGTCAAGGCGTAGGCTTCTGTTGGTGAGGCGTGCTTGTCCATGAAGCACATAGGCCAAGTTGGCCTCGAATCCCAACTCCTGGATCATGCCCCGGTCCACATACCGGGTGGGCTCGAATTTTTGCTTCATTATCTCCTCGTAGACCTTCCTCACATCCATGTTGGCATGAATTAGGTGTGGACGAGGGATGGAAGCGGTTGGGGGAGGAACGAACTCCTCAATCTCCAAAGGGTGTGCGCTTGAGGACGACGCTCCGGCGCCGTGCACCATGGTTGCGAGAAGATGGGATTAGAAGAAAAGAGCTCGGTGAAGATGGAGAAGAAATTCTCCGCTCGATGAAGATCTCCGCTCGATGACGCTTCTCTTCAGTCTTGGAGGGCTCGGGGGAGTGCTCGGCGCAAAGGAGGATACTTGCTCTGAAGGTGTGACGTCAAATGACGTTGCAAGTCCCCTTAAATAGGCTTGATCAGCGCCACTGGTGACCCGTCGATACCATTGACTCGGGTCGATGGTATCGACACATCTCGCGGGTATCCGCCTCCCTCGCGAGTATCGACGGCTGACGTTTGCTGGATCGAGAAACCCGGATTGCTGACGGGTCGATACCATCGACGAAACGCAGCAGCCGGATCGCTGACGTGGCTGTTGCGATCGTCGTCGATGTCTGTGTGCGGATCGGTGACATGTCCGTCGATACCATCGACGGATGTCGATGGTATCGACTTGCTTTTATTGCGACACCACCGTTGTATTGAATTCAACCTGTGATGATGTCGATACCATCGATGAGGCCGTCGATGGTATCGAGTTGACTGAGCAAAATTCGTCTGAATATCTCCAGAGATCTCGATGGTATCGAGTGGGGTGTCGATACCATCGACACTTTTATTGCGACCTGTCTGGGACCATGTCGATACCATCGACGGGGGTGTCGATAGTATCGACACAGTGCGATTTTTGCTGGTGTCAACCTGAACCCATGTCGATACCATCGACGAGTGTGTCGATGGTATCGACCCTGCCTGTGCCTGCACATTCAACAAACGGATCAAGGTATCATTTTTAAACTAAAATTTAAACGAAATAAAAGCAATCTATGACTAAAATTAAACTATCCTAATGTACCGATGGTTGGGTTGCCTCCCAACAAGCGCCCTTCTTTAGCGTCTTAGGCTAGACGTCTTCCCTTCATCTCATTTGTGCACAAGTGAAATGAGTTTGACCTCATTCACTTTCCTCTTGTAATTCTCACCAAAATACAACTTCAAGCGTTGCCCGTTCACCAAGAATGTGGTATCTCCATCACGCACGAGAATCGCTCCATGAGGTTTCACCTCCTCCACAATGAAGGGTCCACTCCACCGGGATTTCAGCTTCTCGGGATGCAGTTTGAGACGAGAGTTGAACAATAGAACACTGTCTCCCTTCTTGAACGTGCACATCTCAATATGGCGATCGTGGATCAGCTTTGTGCGCTCCTTGTAGATGCGGGCATTCTCATATGCCGTCATGCGTAGCTCATCCAATTAATTCAATTCAAACATCCTTTTTCTCCTGGCCTCATCATAGCGAAAGTTCAGCCTTCTTAGCGCCCAATGGGCCTTGTGCTCCAATTCCACTGGAAGGTGGCAAGCCCGGCCGTACGCCAGCCTAAAAGGCATGGTGCCTATAGGTTTTTTGTACGCCGTTCGATAAGCCCAAAGCGCGTCCGGTAGCAATACACTCCAATTCTTCCTTGTGGATGCTACGGTCCTTTCTAAAATCTTCTTTATTTCTCTATTTGATACCTCCACTTGTCCTTGCGTCTGAGGATGATATGGGGTGCCAATGTTGTGCTTGACCCCATACTTCTTCAAAAGTGTCGCGAATTTCTGATTTCGAAAATGTGTGCCTCCATCACCTATGATCATCCGGGGAATCCCGAACCTGCAGAAAATGTTTTCTTTGACAAACCTGCACACTACGTTCGAATCATTAGTCCTTGTGGGGATTGCCTCCACCCACTTTGACACATAATCTACAGCAAGTAAGATATAAAGATTTGAATTTGAGGACACAAAGGGTCCCATGAAGTCAATGCCCCATAAATCAAATACCTCAACTTCCTGAAATACATTCAGGGGCATTTCTTGTCTCCTTGAGATGTTACCTGCGCGCTGGCACGGATCACATTGCCTAACACAATCATAGGCATCCCGGAACAAAGTGGGCCAATAAAGGCCGCTCTCCAACACCTTGGCTGCTGTCTGTGAGCTAGCATGGTGTCCTCCTGTAGGCGACGCATGACAGTGGTGGAGAACACTCTCGTACTCCACCTCCGGCACGCACCTGCGAAGAATACCATCCCTGCACTGCTTCAAGAGAATCGGGTCATCCCAAAAATAATATCTCAATGAATGAAAGAATTTCTTTTTCTCTTGATAGGACCAATCCTCCGGGATGATCCCGCAAGCCAAATAATTCACAATTTCCGCAAACCATGGTTCTTTAGAATCAATTTTTAAAAGTTGTTCATCGGGAAAGGTCTCGGTAATGGGTATGTACAAACCTTGTTCATCAACCCTCTCTAACCTAGACAAGTGGTCAGCCACCACATTTTCAATTCCCGACTTGTCCTTGATTTCAATATCGAATTCTTGTAGGAGCAAAATCCACCTAATTAGTCTAGGCTTCACATCCTTTTTCTCCATCAAATACTTTATTGCAGCATGATCAGTCCACACAACCACCTTAGAACCCACTAAGTACTGCCGAAATTTTTCAAAGGCGAACACGACGGCCAGTAACTCCTTTTCCGTGGTTGTGTAGTTCAATTGAGCATCATTAAGCGTTTTTGAGGCGTAGAAAATCACAGCAGGCTTGTTATCTACCCTTTGCCCCAAAACAGCTCCCACAGCATAATCAGACGCATCACACATCAACTCGAATGGCTTTACCCAATCCGGCGTTTGAACAACCGGAGCTGAAATCAACTTTTCCTTCAAAACCTCGAATGCGTGAAGACATTTCTCATTGAAATCAAAAACTGTGTCTTTTTCCAACAATTCCGATAATGGCTTTGCGATTTTTGAAAAATCCTTGATAAATCGCCGATAAAACCCGGCGTGTCCTAAAAAGATTCTCACCCCTTTTACAGAATTTGGTGGGGGTAGCTTAGAAATCACCTCAATTTTTATGGGGTCTACCTCAAGACCCTTGCTAGACACCTTGTGTCCTAGCACAATTCCTTCCGTCACCATCATGTGACATTTCTCCCAATTGAGGACCAAGTGTGTGTCCTCGCACCGCTGCAATACCTTATCTAAGTCATAAAGGCATTCATCAAAAGACGCTCCATACACCGAGAAGTCGTCCATGAAAACTTCAAGACACCGCTCTACCATGTTAGAGAATATGGCGAGCATGCAACGTTGAAAAGTCACCGGCGCATTGCATAAACCAAACGGCATACGGCGGTAAGCAAACGTCCCATAGGGACATGTAAACGTAGACTTCTCTTTATCCAAAGGATCAATAGAAATCTGGTTGTACCCCGAATAGCCATCTAGAAAACAAAAATGCGACCGACCAGCTAGACGTTCCAAAATCTGATCGATAAATGGCAATGGAAAATGATCTTTAAGAGTTGCGGCATTCAATCGGCGGTAGTCAATGCAAACACGCCACCCGGTTACCAATCGGGTGGTGACAGGTTCATTCAAAAGATTTGTAGTGACAGTTATTCCCCCCTTTTTAGGGACTACCTGTGTGGGACTCACCCACGTCGAATCGGATATGGCATAAATGATCCCTGTAGCAAGAAGCTTTATGACTTCCTTCTTGACAACCTCCATCATGCTTGGATTTAGACGTCTTTGAGGCTGTATGACTGGCTTGGCTCCCTCCTCGAGCCGTATCTTGTGTTGACAAAGTGTAGGGGAGATCCCCTTGATGTCCGCCACAGACCACCCAAAAGCTCCACGGTGGTTCTTGAGCACTATCAGTAGTTGCTCCTCCTCATCCGCACTCAAGTATGCAGAAACAATCACGGGTAACTTGTCCTCCTCAGCTAGAAAGACGTACTTCAGATGCGGGGGCAATGGCTTCAACTCCAGATCAGGTGGGCAAATAAGAGATGATTGTAGCGGTGGGGGAAGTGTACCCAAATCTTCACAGTGCCTCGTGTAGAAATATGGAAGCATTTGAAGCATCATGGCACACTCCTTGAGTGAAGTACTCCACATCCAATAATAAGTGACATTTAGCAAGCACGCCTCCAAAGGCAGTTCCGGATATGCTTCAGAAACAGAAGTAATAATCGCATCATCCTCCCATGAAGGTGGAATGTCCTCATTCTCATCATTTGGAAACCCAACAGCCTTGCATAAAGAGACAACTTTAGTTTGCTCCATAAGGTCCACTGCTAGGGTCCCATTATCTATCCTGCTCATCACATGAGCCATATCCAAAAATGGCTTCCCGAGACAAAGTGAGATATTGTGTTCCACATGCTTCACCATGTTGCACTGTGCTTTTGCTTTAGTGGATGCATTGCTATTGGGCATGACCATCTCAAAGCGATCATCCGCAATGCCCAAGGTAAAGCGACCTATCCCCATCTCTAAGATCATATCAGCTGTAGCTTGGAATGGGTGACCAAGTAGTAACTCATTGCCGTGCTCGTCCTGCATTTCCATAACAACGAAATCAGCCGGAAAAACAAAGCGGTCTACCTTTACCAAAACATCCTCACAGATTCCATACGGTTTCACCACAGAATTATCGGCCAATTGGATGGTCATGTTGCTTGGCCTTGACTCTTTCAATCCAAGTTTCTTGAATGTAGAAAGGGGCATCAGATTTATGCTTGCCCCGGAATCACAAAGTGCCTCGCCAAATTTGAACTTCTCGATAAAGCAAGAAATATTGAAACAACCGGGATCCTGTCTCTTTGGCGGCAAAGTGCCCATAATAAAAGCACTCACTTGCTCCTTCAATACCACGACCTCAGTGTCGGGTATCTTCCTCTTCTTGGTGATTACATCTTTGAGAAACTTCCCATAAGACGGGATTTGTTCAATCGCCTCTAGCAAAGGAATATTCACTGATAACTTCCTAAAGCTGTCCAGAAATTTCTTAAACTGTGCATCCACCTTTCTTGCCTTTGCACTATTGGGATATGGGACCGGAACAGTATGTGCCCTTTGATGAGGTGGCACATAGGGAGTTAATTTCTGCGGTTCCTCCTCAGTGGCTTGTTCTTCCTTACCATCTTCAGCTATGTCCTCAGTTTGCTCTATAACAGGTGCGGGCTGCTCTTTGACTGTTGCTTCTTCAACTGTGTCCTGCGGTGTGCTTGTGTCATCCACCCTTGGATTTAACACTTTCTTACCGCTCCTCAATAAGATGGCCTTGGCCTGTTGGTTTCCCCCGGGAACATTGGTGTTCCCCGGAAAACCCGGATGTGCCGGATTCTTCAAGCTTGCAATCTCGGCTGCCATCTGCGCCATGGAAGTCTCTATAGTTCTCATTTGAGCCCCGTGGCTCTACAAAGTCTGCCCAAACTGGTTCATAAATTCACCCTGTTGCTTGATTTGTTGCCCAAAAGTGTTCATAAACTCTTGATTTTGCTTGATGACTTGATTGAGCAACTCCGTGCTCTTGTCCTCCGTGACCGGTGCAGGCTTGGCGTCCGGATCCTGCAGAAAATTGTTTGGATCCTTCCATGAAAATTTCTTATCCTTCCGCCATGAATAATCATTATTCCTGTACCCTTGCTGTTTCCTCATATACTTGACCTGAGCCTCATCCTCGGACTCATTGTCTTCCTTCTGCAGCAACTTCTTTGCGAGAAGATCCATCTTCTCGTTCAGCTCTCTCATTGCCTTTGACTCACTGGCAACTCTTGCTTGCTCAACTGGGCCTCGTTCTCTTTCTCCCCAAGATTGCTTCCGTGCCATATTCTTCAGTATTTCCCAGCATCTTGTATCGGTGTTATTTAAGAAAAATCCGGAACCAGCCGAGTCCAGGTTGCTTCTATCATGCTCGGAGAGAGCAAAGTAGAAGATCTTCACTTGGGTTTCCTTGTCCAATCCATGATGTGGACATCTCCTCAACATGACCTGGAATCGCTCCCAAGTCTCAGAATAAGTTTCACCCGCCTGTTGGGTGAAATTGTGAATCTTCGTGATCATATCATTGGTCTTCTCAGGAGGGAAGAACCTCTCGAAGAAAACCTCCACCATGTGATCCCATGATTCAACAAACTCGTCATCGAGGTTATGAAGCCACTCTCTTGCCACTCCAGCCAAGGAACTCGGGAATAACTTGAGGTAGAGCACATCCTGTGGAAATCGATCTATCTTCACCATATCACAGTTCTCCACGAACTGGCTGATGTGGGCCACTGGATCTTCATTTTTCAACCCGTGAAATGCGTTGGATTTAACCAGGTTAATCAATGTTGGATCGATCTTGTAGGTTGGAATGTTTAGCCCCTGTTTCTTTATAGGCCCTTTTGATGCTGAGGAAGAAGACGCTTTGATCTTCTCCCATATTGTCTGTGCTTCAGCCATTTCTTCTGCTTGTTCTGGCTCTGATTCAGAATTTATATCACTTTGGTGTTCCTCCTCGTAGTAGTCCTCATCCTCTGGTCCCGCAGATGGAACCTCAGGTGTGCGATTCACGTAGTCTCGACTACGTGTGTGCACCATGCAAAGTACCTGAAATATGGAAATAGGGGTTCAGTACAATGCTTTGAACGAGTCAACACAATGATAGAGAAATAAAGGAATTTTGAAATTGTTTTAAAATAAAAAAAATGTGGCCTAGAGTGGCCGCTCTTAGCACTCAAAGTGCCAACAATTCGCTGTATCCCCGACAACGGCGCCAAAAACTTGACGTGTATTTTACTACGCGCTTAAATGCAAGTATACGCGTCGAGTAATATAGGCCTTGTGAGGCCCGAGTCGAACTCAGGGATACGTAAATTATTGGGGACTTTTACTAACTAATCGCAATCATCTAGACCGATTAACAAAGTAGGGTTTTGTTGTTCAAATTAAAAAGAAAAATAAAAATCAAACAAAGAAAACAATCGATTAAAGGTTAATTTAATCAATTCAAAAGGATATCTTTAGGATGGCGGTTTCACCGCGGGTCAACATTGTATTAGGTTTCATATAATTCCTCACACTTCTCTCTCTATCCGGGTAATGGCCTGAAATGAGAATTACCCACTGTCGTGGTGTAATTCACTACTTAGGTTTAGGTTGATTCCACCGTCGTAGTAATCATTCCCCTAAACTAAGCGCATTAAAAACGGTCTCTCAGTTCCCACCATTAATTTTACAACTCCTTTGTCAAGGGTTTTATTGATTAATGTAGAATTCGTCTCTTTTCAACCGTTAATCCTTCTGTCGAAGTGATTAAGGGTGTTAAATTATTATTAGGGTGATCAAGCATAACAATAGAAATGGAGAAAACGAATCTATACCACAGATTTGAGAGAAAAATATGAATTATTGATATAAAAATGTCATACAATGCATTCCCGGGCTACTCCCGGTCCTAAAGATTGAGGGTTTTAGCCTCTCATGTTCATCTCACACGAATACATGGTCGAAATTGGGGAATTCATAAGAAAAACGGGAAATAAATGGGAAAACCCCTGAACAGAGAAGAACCGGTGGATCCTTGGCGTAGAACACGAGCTTCCCCCCTGTCGGTGGTGGAAATCGTCTTCGGCAGCGTCCAAATCACCCGGGATGAGCTTATCGGCCTCCGTTCTCCTTTCTCTCCTCCTCGGCACTCGTGCAATCAAAAAATTGAGATCCTTCTCGTGTGGGCGGCCGTCATTAGGTATAAGTCCCTAATTAGGTCGTCAAATAACAACAGCCGTCCGATCGAGATCAAAACAGATCCAACACATATCTGCCGGCGTCGATACCATCGACCGGCGTCGATACCATCGACCCGCGTCGATGGTATCAACGCAGCGGATTAGCGGCAGCTTTCCTTTCTTTTATTCTGAGCGCCTGTGGTGATCTCGATACCATCGACTTGGGTGTCGATGGTATCGACTCCTGTAGCGTTGGTTTTGTCTTCTAGCGACGCTGTAGCTCTCTTTGTGTCGATGGCATCGACTTTCGTCGATGGTATCGACTGCATCCTTGCTAGCAACCTAAAGTGATCTCGATACCATCGACTTAGGTGTCGATGGTATCGACTCTATATTGCTCTTCTCGGCTGACAACCTGTGGCTTGGTCGATGGTATCGACGGAAGCAGATACTTGTTTTTCCTGAAATTTCACAACAAGACCAAGTAAATCCACACAATTTATAATAAGATGATAAATAATGCTCAAAATAGTAAAACAAAGGGGATTTGATATAATATGATGGCAAAGACCAAATTAAGTGAATTATGCAATATTATCAAAAAAATGAGTAATAAGAGCACAAAACACATATGAAATAGGTCTATAAATGCGACTCAAAATCATCGCATCAAATGTTTTGTTAGTTTTAGACAAAAGTGCAAATTGCCCAAGTTGAGGGGTAAACTTATAAACTGTACATGATAAAATGTTCCTCAGATGTTGAAGCATCATAAGAATGAGTATGATGTAGTGGTATGGCTTCCACAAGCTTGAGCACCAAGATAGAGCTTGCTGAGCAGTCTTTGTGCATTAAAACCTAGTTTTGGTGTAATGTACAATTTACCCAAAACCTTGGATTCAATATTCAAAAAACCACTTCAAGAGGGTCCCTCATGATTCTTGGAATCATGTAGAGAAAATAATTTGAGAGGGGAGCCTCATTTGAGTCATTTTGGAAGAGAGAGAATCTTGATATTAAAATAATCAAGATTTAAGCATAAATGGAACTTTACTTCAAATTAATGCAAAAATAAATATGTTAATTGAAGTGCCCTTCAAACAAAAATGAGATGGTTGAAATTATATAAGTGTGGACGTCCTTATGCCTTGCAAAGGCCACGAAAATATCCCAAGTGAGTGGAGAGCCCACTCACATTAGTTAACTAAAAAGTAATATCCACTAAATATGGGATATTAGTATTTTATGAATTAAGGTGCTTAATTGATTTTCCTTTAATTGTGGATAATGAAGAATAATTAAAGGCAAAGGAGGATGCCTTCGTATGAAAGGAGTAGAGGGGGTTAAGTGGCACCAATTTGGGGAGTTGAAGGATTGCTTTTCAACTTTCTCTCTCTTTGAAAATCCTTATATACACTTCATTTCCCACTCAACCAAGGACTCTTTTTTAGATTTTCTTTCACTCTTTGTTTGAAAAAAGACCAAGGGAACTTAGGAGCAATAGGAGGACGACCCCCAACCTGTAGGTAAGCTCCATAATCTCCTTTCACCTTGATTTCATGGTGGAAATTGAAAATCAATGCTTGATTTCTTCTTTTCTCCATTCAATTCTCATCTTTGACCATTCATTTCACTCAAATAGTTGACCACGAGCTTGGGATAGTTGAGAAAGCTTCTTCCACCATTAAAGACATGGAGTTGGAGCTTTGAAGCATTCTTTGAAGGTGGGTTATATAACTTGAACCCAATTACATCATTATTCAATTCCAATTTTACAAGTTATGTTGATTTCTCCTTCTTCTTGATTAATTGCTTGTTGTAATGGATGATTCTATGAAATCAGAATTAATGTGAGCCTTAGAAATGAAGGTAGATGATGATGACATCATCTTGGACACTTTTCCCAAAATTGCAACTCCAATCGGTTTCCAATAAAATTGGTCAATCAGTTTCACCAAATTGTTTGGTGACCAAACGGTTTGCAAACCGTTTGAGGAATTGGGTTCAAAACCGTTTGGGACAGTTGACCGTTAGGATTGAGTTAACGTTTTGGATTGACTTGACCATTTGGATTAAGTTGACCATTTGGATTTGAGTTGATCGTTTGGAAAGAAACGATTTCTAAACCGTTTGATGATTAACGATCTTCAAGATCATTTGGTGTTTAGGGTTTCCAAAACCGATTGAATGGAAACGGTTTTCAAAACCGTTTAAGGTTGAGACAAGACTGTTTGGAGGTCTAAATGGTCTCAAACCATTTGGACATGTTTGATCAAACCATTTGGACATGTTTGATCAAACCGTTTGGACATGTTTGATCAAAACCGTTTGGACATGATTGTTCAAAATCGTTTGGGCATGTTTGATTAAATCCGTTTGGGCATGATTGTTCAAAACCATTTGGACATGATTGTTCAAAACAATTTGGGCATGTTTCATCAAAACCTTTTGGAGATTCAACTTAAGCAAAATCATTTGAAAGTTTAATTTGGTCAAAACCCTTTGATGGTTCAATTTGATCAAGCCCAATTAATGGATTAAATGATTTCTAATCATTTGAAGGTTAAATTAACTCCAAAACTAATTGAGTACTTATAAAGTACCTCAATGATGATTACAGTGGAAGCATATTTAATGTACTTAGATGATTTATACATTTGCTACCTAGGAAGGTAATAAACTCATTACCCAATGATTACCAAAGGTAAGTACAAAGGTTGAATCCATAATGTACTTAATTGATTGGTAACCTTGGTAGGGTTAACCTTTGATATTTATGGAAGCAACAACTCAACACACAAAGCTAACCTTAAATGTATGTTTTTGAATACAAGATTAACTCAATCTAATCAAGATTGGAGTAATGAACGTCCTAGAGAGGACGAGAGAGAGAAATCCATACATGTATAATAATCAAGTAGTAATCAAGCCTCAACACATTCAAAATGAATTAAATATGTAATTAGGGTATGATCCTTGATAAAGAGATCATGAAACCCTAATTGAGGTGATTGATGAACCCAAACCCTAATTTAGGGAAATTCTGAGTGAAACCCTAATTTAGGGGGATAACGTAAACCCTAATTGGGATGATGTAAACCTTAATTATGGGTAATTGAATGTAGACACCCTAATTGAGATGAATAGTAAACCCTAATTATGGGTAATGGAATGTGAAACCCTAATTTCGGTTAAAGCTACATAAAACCCTAATTTGGGGGAATGTGGTGAGAAACCCTAATTCAGGGTAATGATATGTAAATCCCTAATGTAGGGTGATGTAATGTGTTTTGAAACCCTAAAACATGGTAAAGGTATGAGAAACCCTAATTTTGGGTTATAATGTATGAAACCCTAGTTTTGGGCAATATAATGAAAAATCATAACCCTAATGTGGGATAATAGGATGAGTATCTCTGATTGGAATGAAATGGAAACCCTAACCCTAAAAAGGGAATAGTGGTATTACTTTGTGTTGCATGGTGTTGATATGTAAGCATTATAACTATTATCATGAAGTACTAACCATGCAGGTATCATGAGATGATGAGCATAGCCAGGTATAAGCTATGATGTTTCAGTTATTGTTGTTATTGGGCCTTGTGAGCCATAATATTCTTTGTTGCCTAGTGAGAGGTAACAAGAAATTGAAATGGGCTTTGAGAGCCATGCGAGATGCTTGTGTAACAAGTATCATGTTTACCTTGGTCAGATGACCTGAAGGTGTTTAGTTACCTGATAAGTGGTAAGAAATGTTCTTTGATGAACTGAGGGTTTGAATACCCATTTCTTATAATCATGATGATGAGTTGTGAAAGAATGAGAATGCTCCTGATGAGATGAGGGATTGAGATCCCAATGCCTTATTAAAGATTTGAACAATACTTGATGAAAATATTACACATTCTTTATAGTAATTGTTAAAATAATTGATGTTTGGAAACTTGATTGATGCTAAAAGAATATGGTAATACACTTAATTAATCAAGTGATATCATATAATGTATTTTCCCTGACCACAGATCCATCAACGTCAGAATTTGCTGAATGGTGAAACGATTTGAACTCAGAACACATATTTTTGAATATGTGGGGGTAAATGGGCAATTATATCCTGATGCCCCGTAGGGATGACTGTGTGTTATCACCTATGTACAGGACATGCTGTGTGCCATAACCCTAAAAAGAGTATGGCTACAAGCCATGACTCCACAAAACAATACTAGGCATTAGCTGTGTGATCTAAGCCTAAAAAGAGTATATGCTGCAGCTATAACTCTATAGCGAAGATGCCAATATACCTTGGCAAGCTAATTGCAGTTTGACACATGATGTCTCTGCCATATAATCTCACACTGACTGAGAAAGATGAGGTCTTGGAGTCCGGCTCTTCCATTGACCTTGTGTGGTATCGATGCTTAACGTAATCGTGGTCGGTTGGAGTATGAACGGTATACTTCATCTCTTCAGGGCATTAATTAAGTATGATTGTAAAATATAATCATTCGTGTAGCGTATTTACCTAAGGTTGAAATACGAGAATCATTGGTTGATATTATCTTGCTTCGTATAACGGATAAATGTTATACATGTTCTTCATATTCCTTATTGGATAAGTGACATGATGCTCTATCAGGTTATAGCTAAAATGCTTTAAATAAGATTAATGTTCTAATATGTTAGACAATGAATTAACTGCTGTTAAACAATTATGATTCCTCTGTTCAGATTTATCTTATTAAACTGCAATAATAATGTTTCTGGCGGAGAGTTATATCTCTCGCAGGGGCAATTTCAAATTGTCTCACCCGCGTGGGATCTAACTTTTTAGGTAGACGCGGAGGAAGAGGCAGAAACCCTACAACAGGGGAAGAATAGCAGCAGTTGGGACAACAATGAATTCTTAGGTGAAGACACTGGCTATCATGTCTTGTATATAGAGTCCTATGTGTCGTCTCTGTACTCTCAGGTCCTTGGAGTCAACAGTTAGTTTAATGATTGATCTAAGATTTTGGCTTGATGACTCAATGTTCTTATACTGTCTGTGTACAGTTTAACATGACAGTTGATGTTTGTAATCCTCGAGAAGGAATGGTACAAGAGATGTACTTGTAAACCAAAATGGAATTGAATTACTTTGGTTCTTTTTGAAAGAGTTTTCCAGTGTATGGATCTCTTTGTAAAAGGTTTTAATTTTTAGTGAATTTCAATAATCCGCTGCTAACGAACGCTTTCGCTTAAGTAAATCATGTTTTTGTGAGTTGAATGCCACAAAATTAGTTGGTATCAGAGCTCTAAGTTTGCTGAGTCTACAGAGACATAGGATTAAGGTTGTTGAGTCTGTTCTAGTATCTTCCAGTAATCTGATAGTGTCTTCTGCTCATATAGGAGGAGAAGAAGAACTTAAGATGTCTAGATCGCACGAAGAACATGTTGCTAAGAGTAGCATTGTTGCACCAGGAGGAGGTGCAAGGGACCAAGCTAGGGAGGAACCGGCACCTAAACATCCCCAGTATGACCCAACCATGATAGAGAACCCAGCTTTCAATGATCTGTTTGGGCAGTTCATGGCAACTATGATGCATATGGCAGATAGGATGCCACCACCTGCACCTAGGGCACCAACTCATCATGAAGCACATGGAGCCGACAAGACTTTTGAGAGACTTCGCCGGGTTGGAGCCATAGATTATGCTAGTACAACTGATCCTGCAGATGCTGATTTGTGGCTGAAGGAGTTGGAAAAGGCTTTCAAGATCCTTGATATTCCTGAAGCTGAGAAGGTAAGACATGTTGTATACCTTCTAAAGGGAAGTGCTGGCCATTGGTGGACGATTGAGGAGGGCAAGAGGCCAGGTGAAGAGGTTGGATGGGAGGTATTCCGACGAGAATTCGTCAGTAGATACTTCCCTAAGATGTATCTAGATGAGAAGATATCTCAATTTGAGAGGATTAGAAAAGGACAGATGAACGTTAGCGAGTATGAAGTTAAGTTCATGGAGATTTTGCAGTTTTGTCTGCATATGGCAGCTAATGATGAGGAAAGAATTCAGCATTTTGAGAAGGGGTTGAACGTTGAATTGACCACTTTTGTATCTGCTTTAGAGAATAGGGAGAGGTTTGCCACTTTTGTAGAGTCGGTAAGGAGGATAGAAAAGTCTGTAATTGAGAAACGACAGACCAGTGGTAAGAAGGTGTACACTCAGTTTCAAGGACAAAGATCTGAAAGTTTTAAGAAGCTGAGATTTTCTACACCGGTAGCACCATCAAGATTCAATACCCAGACGCAATGGACGTTAAGTAGGGGTAGGGGACATAGTTTTGTTTTGAATAGAGCCCCCAGTACAACATAAACATCAATGACTGGACCTCACAAACTTTATTATGAGACCAGGGTCTGTTACCTATGCAGACAAATGGGACATCTAGCAAAGGATTGTCAAGTTGGGAATACAATGGTGACTCAACCCCAGAGGCAGAGTCAGCAAGGCTCACAAAGGAGGCAGTTTTCTAGTAACACTAGAGGATGTGGACAAGCATCCCAAGCTGGTTCATCAACACCCAACAATCGAGCACAGGGTCAACAACAAACAACTGCGAGGTTCTATGCGATGAATCAACCTGATGCAGTAGTTAACCCTCGGGTTGTGACAGGTCAGATGGAACTGTTTTATTTTGATATGTCTACATCATGATTCGTCTATGTTTTAATTGATCCGGGTGCTACACATTCCTTCATCACTCGAGAAGTGATACTAGATTACAATATGACAGTTGATCATAGGGCAGAGAGTTTGATGTTGCAAACTCCTTTGTTGGGATCTGCAATGTTGCAGGAGGTGTGTTCTCCCTGCATTCTTTCTTTTTCTGAACATCATATTCATGTGGATCTTATTCCACTTGAGATGCATAGGTTCGATATAATTCTTGGGATGGACACCCTAAAAAAGTATAAGGTTGTCTTGGATTGTAGTGCCAAGCAGGCTGTGTTCATAGATGATAGTGACACATGGATCTTTCAGGGAGACAGAAAGATACTTCCAACCTATCTTGTGTCAGCTATGGTAGATGAGAAGCTGATGAGACAAGGATGCTTTGCATTCTTGGCACATGTAGTAGATACCACAATGGAGAACTCTAATCTTTCTGAAGTTCTCATAGTTAGGGAGTTTGAAGATGTATTCCCTGAGGAACTTATAGGTGTACCCCCACCTCGAGAGATTGATTTTGAGATTAATCTAATCTCGGGCACGCAACCTATAACACAAACACCATATAGAATGGCACCTGCTGAGATGGCAGATCTCAAGAAACAGCTACAGGAGTTGCTTGAGAAAGGTTTTATACGACCAAGTACTTCACCATGGGGTGCTCCAGTCCTCTTTGTTAAGAAGAAGGATGGGTCGATGCGGTTATGCATTGACTACTAACAGTTAAATAAAGTAACCATAAAGAACAAGTATCCTTTACCAAGGATCGATGACTTGTTTGATCAGTTGCGTGGTGTAACTATCTTATCTAAGATAGATCTGAGGTCGGGATATCATCAGTTGCGTATCAAGGAGAGTGACATACCTAAGTCTGCCTTTAGAACAAGGTATGGTCACTATGAGTTCATAGTTATGTCATTCGGACTAACTAATGCACCAGCTGCATTCATGGAACTCATGAATAGAATCTTTTGACCTTTTCTTGACCAGTTCATAGTAGTTTTCATAGATGACATCTTGATATATAGTAGAGATGCTCAACAATATGAGCAGCACCTCCATCAGGATTTAGCTTTGCTAAGAGAGCATAAGCTGTATGCTAAGTTTAGCAAATGTGAGTTCTGACTACCAGAAGTTTCTTTTCTAGGACACGTAATATCTGCCTCAGGTATCCGTGTTGATCCTAAGAAGGTAGAATATGTCCTGCAATGGGAACAACCAAAGACACTGACAGAAATACGTAGTTTCCTAAGATTGGCAGGCTATTACAGAAGGTTCATTAAGAACTTCAGTTCTATAGCTTTACCCCTAACCAAGTTGACCAGGAAGGAGGTTCCTTTTGTCTGGAATGACAAGTGTCAAAATTCTTTCCAATTGCTGAAAGAAAGGTTAACAAGGGCACCTGTGCTGGTGTTACCTGAGCAAGGAAAGGGGTACATAGTTTTCTGTGATGCATCTAAGAATGGCCTAGGATGTGTGTTGATGCAGGATAATCAAGTGATTTCTTTTACTTCTCGACAGCTTAAGAAACACTTGGAAAATTATCCAACACATGATCTAGAGCTAGCTGTTGTGGTCCATGCTTTGAAGATCTGGAGGCATTATCTCTATGGAGAAACATTTCAAATTTTCACAGACCATAAGAATTTAAAATATATCTTCTCACAACATGAGTTGAATATGTCACAATGCCGCTGGATGGAGTTAATCAAGGATTATGACTGTACAATTGACTATCATCCAGGGAAGGCCAATGTAGTGGTTGATGCATTAAGTAGGAAATCATCATTACCAACCCTAGATTAAGCACAGTTGAACTCCTTAGTGTGCTCAAAGAGAGATATGCTTATCTCCTTGAGGCAAAACAATATACAGCTTAAGGTATCTTTGTTAGCTGGGCTGTTAGCTAAGATGCAAGTAAAACCTACTCTGAGATAGCAGATTAAAGAAGCACAATCTCATACTGTGGTTCAGCAGATCAGGTCAGAGTATGGTAGTGAACAATGGAATGGCTTTCATGAGTCATAGGATCAGGTAGTTTGTTACCTTGGTAGGATGGTAGTACCTGATGCCAATGACTTAAGGAAGTTAGTCTTGGAGGAAGCTCATTCTTCAATATATGCAATGCATCCAGGGAGCACCAAAATGTATCATAACTTGAAGGATATGTATTGGTGGCCAGGATTGAAGAAGGATGTAGTTGAGTTTGTTATGCGGTGTCCGGTGTGTCAGCAGGTTAAAGCTGAACATCAAAAGCCCGCAGGAACAATGCAACCTTTACATATACCACAGTGGAAATGGGACCACATAACTATGGACTTTGTGGTTGGTTTGCCCAGAACATCCAAAAGTCATGATTCCATTTGGGTGGTAGTTGATAGGTTGACTAAGTCAGCACATTTCATTCCTGTCAAAACAACCTATACTGCTAAGAAGCTTGCACAAATCTATATAGATGAAATAGTGCGTTTACACGGGGTACCAGCTACTATTGTTTCTGATAGAGGTCCCCAGTTCATGAGTCATTTTTGGGAGCGACTCCATAAAGCTTTGGGTACACAGTTAAGGTTTAGTATTGCCTTTCACCATCAGACAGATGGACAGTCTGAAAGAACCATACAAACTTTGGAGGATTTGCTTAGGGCATGTGTCCTTCAATTTGTAGGAAGTTGGGATCTACACCTGAGCTTGATAGAATTTGCTTATAATAATAGCTATCAGCACAATATTGACATGGCACCATATGAAGCTCTATATGGTAGACATTGTAGGTCTCCTTTATGTTGGTATGAAACTGGAGAATATCAACTTTTGAGTCCTGAGTTAGTACAACAGACAACTGAGAAGATTAAAGTAATCCAACAACAGTTAAAGGCTGCACAGGATAGACAGAAGTCATACACTGACAAACGGTGTAGACCCTTAGAATTCCAAGTTGGAGACAGATTATATCTCAAAGTCTCACCTTGGAAGGGTGTTCTTAGATTTGGAAAGAAGGGGAAGTTAGCTCCTAGATTTATGGGGCCTTATCCAATCATTGAACGGATTGGGAAGGTAGCCTATAAGTTGGAATTGCCACCTGAACTACACAGATTGCATCCAGTATTCCATATCTCTATGCTGAGAAAGTGTCGTCCTGACACAGAGCTAGTTTTGCAACATGTGGAACTAGAATTAAATGATGATATATCATATGTTGAAGGACCTGTGTTGATTCTTGATAGAAGTATCAAAAAGCTAAAAAGAAAGACATATGTCTTGTAAAAGTTCTCTGGCATCATCATGGCATTGAAGAAGCTACGTGGGAACTAGAAGAAGAGATGAGAAGGAAGTACCCTTCTATTTTCTCTTAATGTTTTCGTTGATGATTTCAGGGGTGAAATCCCTGTTAGGGGTGGATAATTTGTAACATCCCTGACCTGGGTTATGTGTTAACCCTAGATGTTTTGCTTAAATGAGGTTGATTATATGCTTTCTCTTATCTTTTGAAAAGTAATTAAGGCTCAAGAGGAACTTATATTTCAATTTTAGTCCTTTTTGAATAATGTTGAAACAATATTTTGTTAGTTTTGGACTAAAGTGCAAATTACCCAGGTTGAGGGGTTGACTTGCAAATTATACATGATAAAATGTTCCTCAGATGTTGAAACATCATAGGAATGAGTATGATGCAGTGGTATGGCTTCCACAAGCTTGAGCACCAAGATAGAGCTTACTGAGCAATCTTTGTACATTAAAACCTAGTTTTGGTATAATGTGCAATTTTTACCCAAAACCTAGGGTTCAATATGCAAAATACCACTTCAAGAGGGTCCCTCATGATTCTTGGAATCATGTATAGAAAATAATTTGATAGGGGCGCCTCATTTGAATCATTTTGGAAGAGAGAGAATCTTGATTTTAAAATAATCAAGATTTAAGCATAATGGAACTTTACTTCAAATTAATGCAAAAATAAATATGTTACTTGAAGTGCCCTTCAACCAAAATTGAAATGGTTGAAATTAGATAAGTGTGGACATCCTTATGCCTTGCAAAGGCCACGAAAATATCCCAAGTGAGCAGAGAGCCCACTCACATTAGTTAACTAAAAAGTAATTTCCACTAAATATGGGATATTAGTATTTTATGAATTAAGGTGCTTAATTGATTTTCCTTTAATTGTGGATAATGAAGAAGAATTAAAGGAAAAGGAGGATGCCTTTGTATACAAGGAGTATAGGGGGTTAAGTGGCACCAATTTGGGGAGTTGAAGGATTGCTTTTCAACTTTCTCTCTCTTTGAAAATCCTTATATACACTTCATTTCCCACTCAACCAAGGACTCTTTTTTGGATTTTCTTTCACTCTTTGTTTGCAAAACGACCA
>CAVNZW010000099.1:0-56000 GCA_963693085.1 Alisma plantago-aquatica
TGAAGTATGTGTTTATGGTCAACAAAGGAAAAGAAAACTCCTAGGGCAAATGAAAATCCAATAAAAGATTGATAGATGTCCAAAAGTCTGAGTCTTTTATACTTAAGGAAAAAGGAGTGGGTAAAGAAGTCAATTGTCACCGGACTTGGCATTGGAAAAGAACTTTTCATCTCTATCATAGAAGAACTAAATAACAATAAGTAGGGCATAGACATATCCTATTCAAGGATATATATTATAAAGATAAACTTATCTACTTGTTCATCATGAGTAGATACCATATGTTGATCTCACATATGATTAAATATGCAGGATCTAAAAATAAGTAGGCCCTTGAAGCACTACAAATATAAGGGTTTTTGTGAAGGACAATTTGAGTGATGAGAGGCCTTCAAATGAAACATATATTATTGAGAGATCTACCTTAATCAAAAAGGCTTTGTTCGTGAATTGTGTCCTTAACACAATGCCAAGCTCCTTGTCACCCCTTTCCTTTGTAAATAAATTATAAATTCATATAGTCCCTCACAATAGGATTAATAGACTTCCCTCTCTTATTTCATCCCAAAACCTGATATTCCCTCGTCTTATTTCCCTCAAAAATCAATGCAATATACTAATTAATTATTATTAGGATATATATATCTAAACTGTGATGCAAGTGTATCCATTGCAAAACCTACACGTCGTAGTCACTAGTTCAGAATTAATCATGATCACAGAAGTCATCTCTCGAATCCATGATCAAGAGTTTAGTTCATCCCTCCAATCCACATCAGTTGGAATCCAGTTCTACTATTCTATGTAGTATGACGCTCTAGTCATGTGATACAAATGTGTTCATTCTCTACATCATTCCACACCAATCTCAGGATAGTCAATGTATTTAGTTTCTACAAGTTTGATGGTTACAAGAGCAGTACATTTCTCAAATCCATGTCGCCTGGCATTTACACCACATCAGTGTCATGATAAATCGCATGATACAACCTCTAGTCTATGCTTCATAAGTTTTTTCTCCATGTTTTATGCTCTGCTAGTCTATTCTCCATATTGCGCCATACCAGCTAATCCCAATACTGTTGTTGTCTTCAGACTTCAACAAGTCTGGCGATTTTGCACCTTGAGTTCTTCCATACTCTTGATGCATTGGGGCAATCTTCTCTTGGGAATCTCTATTCAAGACTCTTTGCTATTGCTGCTAATCTTTGTTAAATATGCAATCTCACTCTCTAGTACCATGAACAAAAAGTGGTGATATCGGCTATGGTCTATGTCGGCTAATGACAATGAAGAACTAAAATTTAAGCCATAAAGGTGAGTTTGACATCTTATCTAAGGACTATTATGGTCTATTACTATTAGGGGCGTATCTAGGGGGGATGCCAGGGCCGAAGCCCCCTCTCTCCTTACAAAATGATGTCAAATACATATCTTTTTGTATTAAAGAAGGTCTAATAATATATAAATACAATGATGGTTTAGTTTTGGATGAAGAAAGTACTTGGATGAAGTGGTACATGTGTTGTTTGTAAGAGTGAGTGGTGTGGGTTCCATTCTCAATGACAACAATTTTTTTACTCAACCCTCTCATGTTGTAAAACCAAACAATATTTACATATACATTGATTTTAACGCCCCCCCCCCATACAAATTTTGGATCCAGCACTGCTTACTATCATGGAATATTTCTCACTTCTCTGTTGGACCTAAGTCAATGAGTTGTTGTATAAGGAGTCTTATTACCTGCAATGATGCCAAAGAGTCTCCATGCAATGCACTGGTTAATTTTTGTTAATGATGCATTCAAGATCAATTTTATCTCCTTTATTTAGTTTATTAAGGATCTTAACTTGAAAATTTTGACATGCATCTTGTCTCAATTTTTAATTTAGCCTTAACATTCATGCACTTTTTGATTGTCAATAAGTACTATTGGTAGAAGTTCAAAACCTTGAAGCTAGCGTTGAAGAGGCCAAAAGATTTTGTCAAGTAAGATCATATTCCTTTTCTCATGTGTGCCTTTTTACCATCCCAACAATAATCTAAATTTAGAATCTTCACCCCCTACATTTTTGGCATTTTTAGGTTGTGTTTAGTATGTTGTGAACATCAGATGGTCAAGGGGAAGGGAAAGGTGATGATGGCAGGGATGGAAAATTGTTAAATGTGTTGTTTGGTAATGTGTGCAACAGAAAAGGGGATAGGGATGGGGAATTTTTTTTTAATGTTGTTCGTTACATGTGTATGGATGAGGATGGGGATTTTTTTATAAAACAAACTATATATAAGTATGAATCCTATTTATTTGAAAGTATTTTTGCATATGTGTCTAAAAGTAGTGGATTCATAAAAAAGTTTCTCCCCATGATTCACCATGCTTCTCCATGGGTACAAAAACATGCCAAAATTTTGCATGGATTCACCATGGAATATTTTTCCTTCACCAAGTAAAAATCCATTAATTTTAATTTTTTTTGTAATTTTCCAGAAGGTAGGGCATGACCTGGTGGTCCTTAATTATGCACGTAGTTTTTTTCAAATTTTTCTTCTTCTTCATATATTGATTAGCTTTGACATTGAGGGCATATATTATAGGTTATCAGATCTCTTGGCAAGACAACTATATAGATAAACATAAGTTGCACCAACAAAGTACATTTATCAACCCCTCTTATATATCCTAGTTCATTATTCTTCTAATTTTAGATATGATTTATGTGTTTGATACAAGATGCTTCTTGATCAATTAATATTTCTCTATCTTTTTAGAAACTTTAATGTATTACTATTGGTTTATTACACTAACAAGTTTCAATCCTAAGAAAGATCCTTTACTCAACTTAACCAATTTCTGCAAGTATACTGAAGTAGTTGTAGTCGAGGTCGAACACAAGGAGCTTTAGTAAATCAAATAAACGCAATAGTGCTAGGGTTCAACAATCTAGACCATTTTAAAGATGATTTGGTTGATTAGACTATAATTTTAGAATTAATCAAACAGTGATGGATAACTAAAGGAGATTAAAATTTATATATGGAAGTATCTTGGACTTAGGATTGCATCCACATATCATACCATACAACAGGAGCATGAAATTTAAACATACTAAGCACTTATTTTAAAGGAGAGTTGTATGTTGTACTTCACCTCTCGGTGCAAGTACAACAATCCTAACTCTATTCAACATTCCCATGTATGAATTTCATTTTGGATCACAAACCTACTCCTCAACTCAATAATTTCCACTCTCATGGTAAAGGAGTTTCCAAGAGAGTACTTCCTTACTCTCCTACCTATCTTCTCAGATCAAGAAAAAGAGCATAAAACATACACATAAGGTGGCTAGCCATACATGCAGAAAATAAGAAATTGGTACTCACAAGGTGGAAAAACAAGCAACATAGCATTTAGTATGAAATTGTCATGTTCCATACATGCTATGACATGGGAGATACTCTCCCATGTCCAAGAAAAGGAGACCACTCGTCCATAATAGTGTACAGAAGAAAATGCACAAAAATGTCAGAGTTTGACATGATTTAGAGAAGGAAAAAGCTAAGTAACCCCAAGGTATAACCCAAGAAAGGTAGAATTCCAACTTGAGGATGAAATCCCACTTCTACAAATGCTCCAAACCCAACAAACCTCTCTCCCAAGAAGCATTGTGGAATGGAGAAGCTCTGTTGCACCTTGGAGAAGAAGTTTGGAGAACAAAAGAAGAAGAATGGGGTTCTTTTGCAAGAAACCACCTTCTTCCACCTCCAAAATCGCCCTCCTTGTACTAGCCTTCCTTTGGGATGAAAGAGTTTCAAATTTTGACCGATGATAACTGCTCCATAGAGTGGTTTCCTTTTTAAAATGAAAGGAGTCATATTTGAAAATTGCTAAAACGGATAGGCACACGTCGTGTCTTTCTCCCGACATGGCGTATCCTGTCTCCAGCAGTTGTCGCTGAATGTGAGCACACGACATGTTTGATTTAATACACGTCGTGTACTTTTCCAGAAAGGCTAGACTCGATTTTGAAATCCCAGGTACACGCCGTGTCTTTATTGGACACGTCGTGTACTTTTCATCAGTGATAGAAACAATAAACAGTCTGGAATTATGCACGTCGTGTCTTAAATAAGACACGCCATGTGCAATGTTGTTTCAGAAATTTTAAAGTTCTAGATATTGTACGGCTTGGAGAAATCTCGAATAAGATGAAATTGAGTTGGAAAAACTCCCATTTGTTTCCTTTGATGCAAATCTGTAGTACACGTCATGTGATAAGTAAAATAACAAAAAGGTGGCAAGAATGATATGAATAGAGGCTAAATGAAAACAAAATGAACTGACTTTGTGTGTGAAAATATGTGAAAATTTGATGTGGGAACCACACAACAATTACGAATCTTCTAAGGGTTGTTTTTCATTTCATGAATTTATAATTTCTAATATATATATATATATATATATATATATATATATATATATTCATAACACCAATTAGAATAATCATTTACATCATTTCCAAAAAAATAAACTATGTTGTTGTATATAGATCATGGCCTAGTATCCACAATGAAAATCATGTGTCCCATTATGACAAATGATTGCATATGTTGTTTCATCAAGTTAGAATAAATGTACTTATGTTTTCAATTTAGCATTTTAATTATATTTTGAACTTCTTGACTATGTGAAATATTTCTTTTTTCTATATTAATAATTATATATGACCATTTTTGAAATTTTCCTAATAAAACAACATAATAGACATTCAAAATTTGTTTGATTTTCAATTTTAATAAGACATAAAAATCATGGGAGCTACTTCTTGAACAACATTTATATTTACATGTTATGTACCCTTACAACATCTGTATTTAATGAAATAGGTTCTATCATCCTAAGGTGCATAATATTTTTGATCAAGTAGAACATAAAATTATAGTAGATGTACAACTTTCCTATCACAAAGAGACACTCTAATCCTTAAATTGAGAAATATTTCTAGCCTTATACTTAAATCCAAAAACCATAGTTAAAATATTATAACTAAGTGGTGCTTAAAATGAAATGGCCCATGATATTTTCATCATTGAATGCTTTAATGGCATAACATTAATATTAACATTAAAATAATAAACTTACTTATTTCATGAATTGATAACCTATTACATTTTATTCACATGCAAATTGATTATCTAGTGGATCGGAGTGGGATGTATATTGAGAATAGAGTGTGAAGTGATGTATTTAAGGTAGGGTTACAAAAATTCATTGAAGTTTCTCTAATCTGTCAAAAACCAACTAGACAAGGAAACTTAATATGTCCTTACAATGTATGTTTAAGTAGATACCTTAAAACAAAGAAAGATGTATTCTCACATGAATTACATAAAGATATTGTGCATAGAAATGTTGTTTGGACGTTTCATGGAGAGGTGATTGGTAGGAGCACACTAGTTCTTGCATCAAATAGACCTAACACCCAAATTATGCATCAAATGATGGGGAATCTATTCTGTATGTGAGATAGAACAAATGAAATTTCTACTGAAATAGTAGTGGAACCTACAAATCTAGATTCACAACAATTTTAAAAGCTCCTCAAGGAGGACGATCAACCTCTCTATAGAGGTTGTAAAACTCATTCAAAGCTATCCTATTTGGTTACTTTATTGCATCTGAAGGAGGGATCTGGATGGTCAAAAAACTCTTTTACCAAGTTGTTATAGCTGATTATCTTAGGATATCTAAAGGAGAATTGTCTATTCCCAGAGACTTACTATGAACCAAACACAATTGTGAAAGATTTAGGACTAGATTCATGCTACTATAGATACATGTACTAATGATTGTATGCTTTTCCACAAAGATGAAGCTTCAAAAGAAAATTGTGATATTTGTGATGCTTCAAGATGGAATGAAAGTCAATACAAAACTAAGTGAAAGAAGGTAGCTGCTAAGGTCATGCATTATTTCCATTTGATACATCAATCACAAAGGTTGTATATGTCCTTTTCTATTATTAAAGAAATGATTGGCCATTTGAGGAAAAATATGAGGATGGTCGCATTCATCATCCTTCAAACACAGATGAATAGTTGTCTATGGATGCTATAAATACCTATTTACGATCAAATATTTACAAAATTGTATCACAAGTATAAACAAATATTTATTACAATCTTGCATTTACATCAGAGTCACAAAAGGTTTAAAGATAAGATTACAAGACTAATAATAGGCATTGAATCCTATCTAGTATTCAACAAGGGACATCTCCTGCACATCTTTTCTAGTTCTCCTTTATATCAATTGTCCATGAGTTCCCAGAGTGAACGAAACCACACATGGTCCCCACGAAGGGAAAATATAGGCAATCTAGGTTGGTATTAGATCCTATTATTGAGTTATTAAAAAAGAGAATTTATGAGATCAAATCTAGTTAATATTTCTTGGTGGATTAGGGTAATAAAAAAAAATCTTGTTACCTATTAAAAAGGGTACAACAATGTAAAGTGGTAACTATAATCAATAATAAAATTTCTTAAAACTAAAAGCAAGATATCAAAGGAAATGATTTTTCTGAGAACTAGTATCAAGATATCAAAATATCCAAAATGAAACGATTTATCTAGTGGCACAATCAATCTAATATTTTGTCTTGAGTTAGTGGCTAGGTGCCTAGTGTTCTCCCCTCTATGAGAGAATGTCACTTTTGCCTATGGGGGAAACCAGTATTGGGGGACCTCTAATTGTCCATTATCCACTAGCAAGGTTGGGGGATATGACCTACATAATCTTATGAGCCAAATCTCTTAGAAAATATTTTGAATTTTTGCACCAATATCAAAATCAATCAATATTTCAGTTACTCAACAACATTCAACATTCAATTTAGTAGTAGTGACCTTTGACAAGAGGAAAGGCTAATAAAAAAATTGGTTCACCACTTTTGCAAAAATGATATAAATGGAAGTCAATAGGGAGATAAATAGTTCAATAATAAAATCGAGAATTTTTTTACATGTTTCAATTGAGAGATTCCAATCAAGGTGGTCACATGGATCGACATTTCTAATTTCTCACAAATCTAGTAAGAGAGAATGTACTATGGTTATTTGATGTATCTTGTCTTGGAGATCACTTTTTAGGTTCTTATTAGGCAAAATTACCATTTTCCCCATAGGGAGTATTATATTTAATATCTTTTTTGGTTTGTACTTAGTTTATTTATTTTATTGTGGTTGTATATTCGCAATGTAGTCAATTGTCATACCCATGTAAATAATACATATCTAATCCAAAAAATCATATATATAATCTATAGGTCTAAGTATTCATTAAAGGTGTGGGATCCAAATGAAATTATGCTTATATTTATAAGGTTCTAAATGTAGGATGTATATAGAATAAGGCATAAAGTCCCATGTATCATTCTTCTCCATTTCATATCATACTTATTTTTGCTTTTGTCTCTATATAGATTATTAAACCCAATATGTGATCATTAAGAAGGATAGTCAAGTGGTTTCAAAGTAGTATATTATTTCCTATTTAATTTCAATTCATACCTCATGTTATTTCATTTCAAGTCCAATTAGGCATAGTCTAAATCCATTCTGCAATTTAGGGATTATCATATGCATTAGATTAAGATTGAGCATTGAGACAATACATCACATTACTTGAGTAATCATGTATATACTTTGGTCATTAGATCAAATGAGTGAGAATTAGGCTAGTTTAACCTTGGGATTTCTATGCACAATATCATGTTAGATCATACCACTAGATATGATCATGTGGTATATTATCACTCATTGGCTTCCTAGTTTGTGATGTATGTGATTGTGAATGAAGGAACGCAGAAAGGGGGTGGGGCAAGACCTTTTGTAGTTGCGGAAAAGAGCTCTATTGAAGGAGGTCCTCTTATTTCCTTAGAGGGTCCAAGTGAGGTTGGGTTGTGGTGGTCTGTAGGTGTTGACCACCACCATGTCAGGTGGTGGTGATGGTGTTGTGGTTACTAGTCATTGCTTAGTGCAGGTCAATGACACCGTAGATCAGAGTGGGGACTCAGTTTGCTTGTAGGTTTCTGTGACTATCTTGGTTGTCGTTGACACCATGATGGAGTGGTGGTGAAGATATTAGGGATCAACGGTTGTGACAGTAGGCAAGAGGATCCATGGTGGTTGTTGATGATTACAATCCTATCAGAGAAGAAGGCCAGTAGCCTATGACACTGCATGGGGAATTTTGCTTGTCATAGTATTCATGGGGTCACTCATGAATAGTAGGCAAAGATGCCAGTAGAGTTAAATCATTGTGTGGAGAATCAAAGGAAGAAGAAATTTTGCCATAGAAATTGTGTTGTCACATCTATGGAGGTTGCATCCATTGATTTTTGGGTGATAGGATAGTTAGGGTTTTATATAGATAGAGCTAGTTAGGGTTTTAGTTTCAGGGGATTTTATGATGGTAAAGGTGTTGCAAAATATGACATCAGATATGGTAGTAGAAACAAAAAATTTACTTTCCATATTGCCATTGAATAGTAGATCAAATCAACAAATCTGAGATGGGAAACAAGGTTGCAAGACGTATACTTGGACAAGGAGCAAGTCCAACAACAATTCTTTCAGCAACATGCTACTTCATCAAGTTGCACCTTGATGGATGTCGTAGTCATCCTCCTGGTCTAGAACCACATATGGAAATTTATGGCATCCTCCTAGAAGTAGGCAGAGCCTCCTCACTTCTAGAGTAATCCACACAGACCAATGGGAACTCTTTTCATTCTAGATGAATGGATAGGAAGGATTTGTCCCTTCTAGTTGATGCTCTATCATCACCTTGCTCTCCCACAATTGTCTCTCCCTTGTTGTTTCTCCCTTTGATGGGTAGAACTTACTTGGCCTCTCATGGTTACCACAACTAGGGAAGATAACAATTGTCAAAGATTATTCTTGTATCTATGAAGCTTCAGTACCTCTCTATTTATAGAAGGGTCAGGATCAGGATTCCCTATCTGAGCAAGAATCAAAGGGGATGGAATTTCATGAATTTTTGCGACCTATGATTGGCAAAACGATCATTTTAGAGGTAAACTAATTGGTTGGCATGTGAGGCAATTGGTTCAACCATTGAACTGGTTGGTTCAACATGTTTCTGAATCACAATTACATAGACAATTAATATTCAATTAATGCACAACATGACATCAACATCAATCCTTCATCCAATCTCATTGATCTACCCAATGGCAAGTTCACAATGTGAGCCAATCATCTCATGCACCTGAGCCGATTGGTTCACTTGTTGAATCAGTCGTTTCAAAGTGCAAATTGCAAATGTTGTTTAAATTAAATACCTAACACCTTAGTAATCAATGTTAAACATCATTAATGAATAAAATTCCTATTCCAAATACATTCATGTGCATGTGAACCCGTAGGTCCCAATTTATGTTGGTAGTGAATGTCCATAACTAATTTATGGCATCACAAGCAACGATTGGTATCTAGAAAGACACCATTGTTTCCCAAGTAATTTAGAAAGTTGGATAACAACTTCAACCTATAATCAGTGATTGGTGTTATAGTGATTGTATAGTTCCTTTATCTCCTATATCCGTATTGAACTTGGGGCATCGAATGGTCATCTTATTCAACATTCAATCCATGTTCCTTGAACTTGAGCACACTGTGTGAGATATATGCAAACTCAAAATCATATTGATTGACATGTGCATGGCCATGCATTTCTCATTCTTGCATATCGAGTGGTTAGGATATGAAACTCCTTCAGGAGAGATAAATCCCAACTACATCACTCACAGTCATTCCCATGTGTCATAATGCATTTAAACATCACCTTTATGGCAGCCCTTATTCAAGGTCACGTTTGGCGATGACAAAGTACATAAAACAACATGTGATGAGTGTAGTAATTTCAGGTCTAAGAACCACAATCACCACCATCACTATGATAGATGATTATGAATACCATTCTATGGCTTCCATGTATCACTCTCAAGGTGGGTCTATCTAATACACTATTCTATAACAAGTATCTATGTGTTTGGTTTGATATTGCATATCATGACCCATGAGATTTTTTCATCAACCAACACACACTCTAGACTTAAGTGTTATTGTTCTCTATCAGCCTTCAACAATAACAACTGACGATGGACACAACAAGAATGTATATACCCTTAACATACGTATGATCTCATTGTTCAATCCATCAACCCAAAGTCATATGCCATTGAGTAATATCATTCTTCAGACAACTATTATTTAACATCACTATCTCATAACAAAAAAATAGAATAAATTGGAAGATTTCCTTTATTATTAATCAAATCATTTACAAGTTATGACATTACGATCATCATATGATTGGCTCTCATGGCATACATACCAACAAACTCTCACTCGCACTTAGATCCAATCAAACACAAACTTAGTCCCAAGTGGTCTAACATGACCATCATTCTTCCGTTGTGATAGTTCTTTTGTCAAGGGGTCAACAATATTGGTCTTAGTTGACACTCTACAAATATTCACATATTCTCACTGTATGATCTCCTGTATGAGATGGAACCCTCTTCGTATGTTCTTGGGATGCTGATGTGATCGGGGTTCCTTAGCTTGTGTAATAGCTCTATTGTTTTCACAATATATCCCAATTGCATCGTTGATGCTAGGAACTAGCCCAAGTTCATAATTGAACTTCTTGATCTATACAAATTCCTTATTTGCATTGGATAAAACAATGTACTCGGCCTCTATTGTAGAATCTGCAACAGTATCTTGGTTGGAACTCTTCCAGCTTACAACATTGTTGTTGAGGCAAAACACAAATCCTGATTGTGATCGATAATCATCTTTTTCAATTTGGAAGCTCTCATCTGGGTAACCTTTTACCACCAACTCATCCTCACTACCGTATACAAGGAACTTATCCTTAGTTCTTCTCAAGTAGTTAAGGATGTTCTTCACAACAGTCCAGTGGCCATCACTAGGATCTCACTGATATATTCTTGTCATGCTCAAGGCATATGAGACATCAGGATTAGTACATAACATTGCATACATGATAGATCCAATTGCAGATGCATATGGAGTCTCATTCATGTGTTCCCTTTCTTCACAAGATTTGGGACATTCATCTCTAGAGATAGTAATTCCATGAGACATGGGAAGGTTGTCTCTCTTTGAGTTCTCCATGTTGAACCTCTTCAACACTTTGTCAGTTTATGTACTTTACTTATTCCAAGAAGCCTTCTAGATCTATCTCTATAGATCTTGATTCCTAAGTATAAGATGCTTCGCCTATGTCCTTCATAGAGAATGTATTTCCTAGTTAGGTCTTTACCATCTATAAAGTAGGGATGTCATTTCCCATCAATAGTATGTCATCCACATTCAATATGAGGAATACAATCATGATCCCACTAACCTTCTTGTAAATACATGGTTCATCTTCATTTTGACTAAAGCCAGACTCTTTGACTATTTTTTCAAAATAGATATTCCATCTCTGAGATGCTTTCTTCAATCCATATATTGACATTTGTAGCTTACATACTTTATTTGCATCCTTTGGATTTATAAAACCCTCAGGTTTTGTCTTATATACATCCTCAAGAAGATTCCCATTGAGGAATGTGGTTTTAACATCCATCTGCTAAATCTCATAGTCATGATAAGATATGATGGCAAGCATGATCCTGATGGACTTAACCATGGCAACTAGATAAAAGGTTTCATCATAGTCAACACCTTGAACTTGTTTGAAACCCTTTACATCCAATTGATCATTGTAAGTTTGTACATTACCATCCATGTCCATTTTGTTCTTGATGACCCATTTGCACCCTATGGGTTTTACCTCTTTAGGTGGATCCATAAAGGTCCATACGTTGTTGGTGTACATGGATTCCATCTCAAATATCTTGGCTTCTTGCCACTTCTCAGATTTTGGTCCCTTAACAGCTTCTAGGTAGGTAATTAGCTCATCATCAATGACCAATTCATTGCCTTCTTGAGTCACAAGATTACCAAAACTTTCTGGTTCAAGGCGTCTCACACTAGATCGGTGAGGTTCATGTGTTATATGAGGAATTTGAGATTCCACAACAGTTTTTGGCTCTCTATTTTCCTATTGTACCTCTATAGGTTCAATGCCTTCTTGTTGGTCTTGAACCTCTTTGAGTTCTACTTTCCTCCCACTAGTTCTTTTGGAAATGAATTCCTTTTCTAGGAATATAGCATCCCTGGAAACAAACACTTTGTTGTCAGATGGAGTATAAAAGTAGTGTCCTTTGGTTTCCCTAGGATATCCAACAAAATAACATTTTTCGATTTGGGTCCAAGCTTTTTGGGAAACTACTTTCTCACATAAGATTCACATCGCCAAATCTTCATAAAAGACACATTGGGACGTTTCCCATACCATATCCCACATGGTGTTTTTTGAACTGATTTTTATGGCACATAATTTATTGTAAACATGGTGGTTTCAATGGCATATCCCCAAAAGGATGTTGGAAGATCAACAAAACTCATCTATGATCGCACCATATTTATCAATATGTGATTCCTTCTTTCTGATACAACATTGTGTTGTCATGTTCCAGGATGAGTCTATTGTGATACGATACCACGATATTGTAGAAGGTCATCAAACTCTTGGTTTAAGTATTCTCCACTCTAATCATAATGAAGTGTTTTGATACTCTTGCCAAATTGTTTATGTACTCCATTCATGAAATCCTTGAACTTTCAAGAGTTTCTGAATTATGTTTCATCAAGTAAACATAACCATACCTACTAAAATCATCAGTGAAGGTAATGAAGTACTAATATCCACCTCTAGAATTTATTCTAAAAGGTCTACATACATCAGTATGTATGAGTCTTGATAGATCACTAGCTCTCTCATTGTTTCCAGTGAAGGGATTTTGGTCATCTTTCCCAACAAACAAGATTTCCATTTCTCTATTAATTCTAAATCAAAAGAGTCTAGATAACCATCTTTATACAGTCTGGACATGTGATTCTCATTGATGTGTCCTAGACGAAAATGCCAAAGGTATTTTTTGTTTGAGTTATCAAGTTTTATCGTTTTGTTATTATAAACATGTGTCTTAAGATCTAATAAATAAAGACCATAGGACATTGGGGCACTTTTGTAAAAGATCTCATCATTTGAAATAGAACATTGACCATTCTTTATGTGAAATTCATATGCATCCTGGACCATACAAGATACATAAATAACATTTCTAATTATGGTAGGTACAAAATAGTAGTTATTTAACTCTATTACAAGCCATGTGGGCAGATATAAACTATAGGTTACAACTACAATGGTAGAAACTCTTGCTCCATTTGCAACACGTAGTTTGACCTCATCCTTTCATAAAGGCTTACTTTTTTTAGATCCTGCATATTCAAACATATGTGAGATCCACATCTGGTATCTAGTAACCAAGATGAAGAAGTAGATAGATTTATCTCAATAATGTATATACCTGAAGTGGATATCTCAATCCCCTCCTTCTTTCTCAGTCCCTCCCGATAGAGAGGGCAATTTCTCTTCCAATTTCTAGACTGGTGGTAGTGGTGATAATTACCTCCCTTGGTGATTCCTCCCTTTGTGTTGAGCGTAGAAGGCTTGGGCTTCTGGCTAGATTTAAAATTCTTCTTAGCTTTGTCTTTTTCCTTGGACTTCTCTTTTATTATGTTGATCATCATCACAAACTTGGTCTTATCTTTCCTTATTTTTGCTTCAGATGTTCTCAACATGCCAAGTAATTCTGATAGTAGTTTGTTAAAATTGTATACATTGTAGTTATGGAAAACTGAGTTGTATGACTCTGGCAAAGAATGCAAAACCACATCAGTGGCCAACTCTTGGACCAAGGGAAATCCTTGTCTCACAAGGTTCTCCACATGCCCAATAAGCTTGAGCACATAGGGACCTACTGGATCTCGTTCCACCATGTTGTACTTGAACACTACCTTGGAGACATTATATCTCTCTTGTCATGCATGGTCTTGGTACATGTTCTTAAGATGTGTTACTATCTCAATCACATCCATATTCTCATGCTATCTCTACAAATCATAGTTCATGGAGCATAGCATCGGGCATTTGACATCTATGGACATCCTCGGAGTGCTTCTTATAAGCATCTTAGTCAGCCTTAGGTGCTCTGGGAGTAGGTTCATCTGGCTCTGGTATTTCTAGGACATAGAGCTTGCGCTCTTGTGTGAGAAAAATTCTCAACATCCTAAACCAATCATGGAAATTATTCCCATTTAGTTTCACCTTCTCGAGGATTGATAGTAATGAAAAGGTGTTATTTTTCATCATTTGATTCTATAAGAAAATTTGCAATTTAGTCAAAACACTTTTGATTTGATTTAATAAAATAATATTTGATGATATTTAATTAGGCCTTTAATTAAATATCACTCCCACTATTTTATTCAAATTGATAACCCTCACTTATCAGTTAGGAATATTGCATCATACAATATTCTAGTGAGCTAAGACCCAAAATAATCAAATTATCACCCAACCAACACCAGCATCAATAACCACTTATTATGGTAGGCAACTTTTGCCAATTGCATCTTATGTAAATATTGGATAAATGATATGCACAACTCTTTTCCATAGTCATCTGCGTGCTTCTAGGTATTTCATCTCATTAAGATCACCTAGTTAAGTTTAACCCAAAAGCCAACATGATAGTAATGTATCGCACTTGGCAGGCCCGCATAGCTATTATCACAATTCTATGAGATAGACAGTGCACCACGCTTGTCGTTCCCACGCATAGTCAATCAATATTTTCATGTGTTTTGCTAATGGAAAGAATCTAAGACTTAATATGTTTTATCGAGGAATATTATATATATATATCCAATCACCACATATTTGTAGTACATATCATATGCATGCTATAACCACAACAAAATCATGAAATAATAAACATAAGCAATGGTTATGGCCATCCTATTGTACTTCCTTAGAGCCACAACAAACTACTACCACCAAATGTCCATATCATATGTAGCAACTTGTTGTTTATGATGATCTATGTTGGACCCAGTCGGGACGATCAGTTCAACCTTTTGAACTGGTCGTATGGCCTCATGGTTAGTGGGTTGCTCTTGTGGATCGATTGTTTGGCCTCCAGCCCTTCAGATGTCTAGACTCCTCTTGTTGGTCAGTTTGCTCCTCCTATAAATAGCCTCCTTGGTCCTCCAGTCGATCAGTTCATCTCCTGAACCAGGAAATTCACTTGGTGCAGAATTCTTTCTTTGCCTTAACATGAAATAAAAGCTATCCTAATCCTATTTAGCATATTATGTTGTAATTGGGAAACCTCGAGTTACATTTGAGGGTAGTGTAGGAAGGAAATAATTAAAAAGTTTACATATAGAAAGAAGAGAGAGACTCAGCATGCAAACCAAGATATAAACAGGAATAAGAAGTCATCCAACCAAGCACAAAAGGGTCTAGGGGTATAGGCCATAACCATGCTTCCAATCATTATCAAAACAATTTTAAGGCTATGCGTATTTCATTTATATCACATCATATATAGAGTAGGATTGTATGTAGTGTTTAATTAGATATGCATATTAACCATTTAAATATTTGCATAGAATGTGGTAAATAAATGATTAAATAAAACAAAAATCTGATCGCATCGATAAATCCCAAAACATAGTAAATTGATGTGGCTCTAATGTCACTATTGGGAAATATGTCTTCAGATATGGTAGAGGAAAAAAAATATTACTTGTCATATTCTCATTGAATAGTAGCTTGCGTCAACAATTATGAGATGTGAAAGAAGGTAGCAAGACATATACATGGTCCTGGAGCAAGTCCGCTGACTATGCTTGTTGTAGCATTCTACTTTGTTGAGTTGTAACTTGATTGTTGTTAGTGTCCTCCTCCTGGTCTGGCATCATGGATGGTGGTTTACGATGTCCTCTTAGTGGTAGGTAGATCATCCTCTCCTCTATAGTAGTCTACACAGACCACCATAAACTCATGTCATTCTAGATGAATGGACATGAAGGAGTTGTCCCTTTTAGTTGATGTGCTAGTGTCAACTTGCTCTCCCAAAAAAAATTCTCCCTTGTTGTTCCTCCCTTTTATGGGTAGAACTTGCTCAGGCTCTCTTGGTTACCACAATGAGAGAATACAATAGTTGTTAGAGATTATTGTTGTATCTGAGAAGACCCTAGTACCCCTCTATTTATAGGAGGGTCAAGGTCAAGGTTCCCAGTCTGACCAGGAGTCGAAGGGGCTAGAATTTCACATATATTTGTAACCTGCAAATAGTGAAACAAATGGTTCAGTGGCAAACTGATTGGTTGGCATGTGAGTCGATCGGTTCAACCCTTGAGCCAGTCATTTCAACCCTTGAACTGCTCATTTCAACATGTTTCTCAATCACAATTGTATTGACAATTGATGCACAACATGATGTCAACATCAATCCTTAATCCAATCTCATTGATCTATAAAATAGTTGGTTTAAAACTTGAGATGATTGGTTCATGCGCCTAAACTGGTCGATTCACTTGCTGAACTGATTGTCTCATAGTGCAAATTGCCAATGTTGTTTAAATTGAATACCTAACACTTTAGTAATCAATGTTAAACATCATTCATACATAAAACTCCTATACCAAGTGCATTCCTATGTGTGTGACCCTATAGGTCCCAAGTTATACTGGCAGTGAATGTCCATAACTAATTTATGACATCACAAGCAATGATTGGTATCTCCCAAGACATCATTGCTACCCAAGTAATTCTAAACGTTTAAGAACAATTCAACCTACAATTTTTTATTGGTGTTACAGTGATTGTGTAGTTCCTTAGCCATATCTTGATTTAACTTGAGGCATGAAATGGTCATCCTCTTCAACGTTCAATCTATGTTCCTTGGACTTGAGAAGACTGTCTGATATATAAATGAACTCAACATCATATATTGATTTATATGCACATCGCCATGCATTTCTCAGTCTCACTTATCAAGTGGCTAGGATATCAAACTCCTATAGGAGGGACAAAATCCCATCTAAATCACCCAGACTCATTCCCCATGTGTCATAATGCATTTGAACATCACCTTTATGGAAACCCTTATTTAAGATCATTTTTGTTGATTACAAGGTAGATCAAGCAACATGTGATGAGTGTAGTGATTTTAGGTCTAAGAAACACAATCACCACCATCACTATGTGAGATGATTCTGACTACCATCCTATGGTTACCATGTATCACTCTCAAGGTGGGTCTATCTTATACACTGTTCTCTAACTAGTATCAATGTGTTTGGTTTGATATTGCATATCATGACTAATGAGATTATCTCGTCAACCAACACATACTCTAGTCTTAAGCCTTATTGTTGTCTATCGGCTTTACATAATAACAACTGACTAGGGACATAATAAGAATTTATATACTCTTAACATCTATATTATCTCATTGTTCATGTCCTCAACCCAAAAACATACATCATTTAGTATTATCAACTTTAGAGATATATTATGTAACATCATTATCTCATACTGAATAAAATAGAATAAATTGGAAGATTGTCATTATTATTAATCAAATATCTTACAAGTTATGCCTTTACAATCATCGTATCATTGGCTCTCGGGGCATACATACCAACAAAGGTACCTATAAATTTGAGTGGAGGTGGCATCATTCCCTCAGTAGATCTCATCGATCGTGACCTTCTCTAGATCATCGATTTTATTGGCCATGGTGTTTCTCTGCTCCTCTCTCCAAATTGATGGTTTGATGAGTTAAAAGAGGAGAAACTAAACTCATGAAGAGAAGACTGGAAGGCCAGGATGAAGAGGGAGATGAGCTCTACCTCGTTGTTTCTTTGTCCTATGAAACGACCGCCACAAGAAGGGGTAGGCACACTGGGTAGATTAATGACGGGTCAAGTCTGGTTTGACCAGTCAGTAAAATTGAAATACCCCCCCATAATTTTCTTTAATTTCTCATTGTCTTCATAAATTCATATCTTTTAATCCCTATGTTTGTTTCACATGAAATTTTGGACACCCGTATAACTAGAAGTACTCTAATTACAAAAAATGTTTGCTCCTTTGTTTATGAGTCTAAGGCTAATCAAACTAATTATTCGCATAGTTTATCCAAGAATTAATATATAAAGTTTAATAATATTTTTATGTGATTCCAAAACCAAGAATCTATTTTTGAGTTCAGTTTCTCAATCATGGGTCCAAAATAGGGTAATCCGATCAAAATAGGAAAATTTCACTTTGGTGCTTGAGTTTCAGAATAATTCATAGAAATAAAAATTGGAAGATTTAGCAAAAGAGGTGTCAATTATAGAGGAATTTAAATAATATCTCATAATTAAATTTAGTACCAAAATTTGGTATGTTGCAGATGCCAAGTATCCATACATTGTTGTTGAACCATGCAATGATAGATTGGCATTAGCTACTAGTGGATTCAATCCATTTGGCATTATGAGTACATCGCAGAGCATTTGGCATGTGTTGATGACACCTCGCAATCTTCCACCTAGGATTCTTATGAAAGATCAATTTACTATGATGTTCATGTTGATTCCAAGTCTGAATATGGTTTAAAATGAAAGCAACATATACTTGGATCCAATAATTGAGGAGTTGTAGCTACTATAGGAACCTAGAGTCAATGTCTATGATGCACACATCAAAAGGAATTTCACTATCTAGGCAATGATTTAATGGACAATCAATAATTTCCCAACAAAAGGTGACTTGTCCAGTTGGAGCACTAAAGGGAAGAAATATTTAGGGTGTCCTTGTTGTAATATGTAGACTTCATCAAAATGGTTGGATTTTGGGAAAAAACAATGTTATGGTTTCCATCAAGGTTTACTTCCCATTAACCATCCCTATAGACGTGACTAGAAAATTTTCAATGGTGAATAAGATTTTCGCCCACCATTTAAGCCACTATCTAGTGAATATATACTAAGAAAATTTGAAAGATATCAAATATCACATTTGGAAAGAAAAAATAAGCACAAGAGGTTTGGAGATTCAATTCTACCATTATCACATGATTGGAATAAGATAAGAATCTTCTTTTGACTTCTTGATTGAAAGTATTTTTTAGACACAATTTTGATGTGATTTACATAGAGAAAAATGTGCGAGAACATTTTAAACACATTATTAATTTATTCTAAGAAAATTAAAGACAACTTGCAAGCTCGTCAGGATATGAAGAAATTGGGCATTGGAAGATATTTATGATCTATAGATGCAGGTGGTGGATATTACTTACCATCATCATCTTATACAATGAGATCTAGCGATAAAGAGAAGTTCTTATCTATGTTAGAAACCTTGAAAGTTCATGATGGATATTCATCTAATATGTCTATGTGTCATCAAAAAGGATAGAAAATTGACTGGGATGAAAAGCCATGATATCCATGTGTTAATGCAACAACATCTACCAGTTGCCTTGTGACATTACACAAGCTTGGACGTGTACAAACCTATTGCTAAAATTTGTTTCTTTACCAACAAGCTTTTCTCATATGTTATTGATGTTGAACAATAGAAGGACTTGGATCAAGAAATTGTGGTCATGCTTTGACAATTCTAGAGACTCATTCCTTTTTCTTTCTTCACCAATATGATGCATTTTCCCATTCATTTATCATATGACGGATTATTGGATGTGTTCTCTATTGGTGGATGTACCCAATAGTAGAGGTACTTGAAGAAACTGAATAAGTATGTAAAAAACAAGATGAAACCAGGATCTATTGCTAGAGGTTATTTGGTTGGAGAAAGCTGACATTTTATTCTAGGTACTTACCCAATTTTGAGACAAAACTCAACCGCACTCCCTACAATGTTGATGATCTCCAATTAGAGTGGAAATGTTAAGGAATTTTAACATTCACACTTTAAAAAAAGCCCACGGATATGTCCTTTTCAACAAATATGGATTTGATATTTATAGAAGGTGAAACTTATATTACTTCTCGGTAAATTATGTTAGATTTGTTCTACATTAACTTGGGATCTTCTAAAAGCAGCAAGCACGCATTTTCTTCAAGAAGTGGAACCCAACATTGCACCCAAGAATATAGAAATGAAACATACAAGGGATTTTTCTAAGTGGTTGAAAGACCAAGTAAATATTTTGATGAAAGATTAAGTCATCTTGTTCCAAATAGTGGATCTTATCTTAATATTTTACATTTTATATTATAGGTAATGTATATGCGACTGATTAGGTCAAACAATATCTGTAAGGAGTTGAGATGGAGTTCCTATGGCCCTTCTACCGAGGGAATGACTTATGAAGGATTTACAATCAATGTATATCATTTTCATTCAAAACATATTGGTTCTACATGTACTACACAAAATAGTGAAGTGTACCTATCTGTAGACACATCAAGTTATTCAAGTGATAGAGATAGAAACCCATGTACTGCTCAAGTCAAATATTTTGGCTATTTAAAGGAGGTTATTGAGATCATTTATGGTCTATGAGTATAAGTTCCATTATTTATATGTTCTTGGTATGATGAAAGCACTTCTAACGAGTTGTGAATTGATGAATATGGGTTCACACAAATTAAAACTTTTAAATGAAAAGGGGAACCCTTGACCTTGGCTTCTTAAGAATTATAATTCTTTTACGTGAAGGGTCTGAATGATGATGATTAGTGCACAGTGCTCAAGCATCATCCCAGTGATTTTTCTGAAGTAACTCTTATTGAGAATTGTGTGACTAGTCTACAAGTTCGGTCGATTGAAAAAGGCATAATTGATGATGTACCTTGTACGAGGAGTGATATTTTAGGATTTTTTGTTGATATAACCATTTCACAAAAAACATTATGGGGCTCATAGAGATATTTATTTATTAGAATATACTTCAATATGTATGTTACCATTGCATTTTTTTCATGATTTACTTGCACATATTTATCAAAATACAATTATAGTACATCACCTATTTCATGGTTTACTTGCATGTATATTTTGGAAGTTAGTGGGTTAATTTATTTTCTAGTATTAATTATTTTTATCAAACATATAATGGCATAATGTGAGTCTTACATGTTGACAATACCTACTGAATTTGTTTACATTGATATTTTAAAAAAAAGTTGGTCAACATCGATTATATTATACTATCTATTACTTATAGGATGGTAGGAAGAATATCACTAGAGGCACAAGTAAAATCTCACCAAGCCAACTTTTTTCCCTCCCTCTACTGTTGAGCAATCACATGATGTGTATTACATACTCCACCACTACAACCCAATCCAATATTGTTGAGCATGATATCATGGATGAAGAAAACTTTTTGAATGAACAGATGAATAGAAAATTTTGGTCAGCGGCCTACAAGCGAACAAGGCCTATTTCCTAAGGCTAAGGAACCACATCATGAGATCCAATGAGATTTTGATGGAAATGTATTTAGCGAAAATGGTGCCAAATTGAATCAATGTCTCCATATGTTAGCAAGAAAACTACACATATGTCATCTAGACTAGAAGTGGGGTGAAAAACCACAACAAGATTTTGTAGATAGAAAAGCATTTATTGAGGAAATCTCCTTCATTGGGTACTTTTATTTTCTATAATTATTATTATCAAAGTAATAGTTTTTCTTATATTAAAAATACTTTGATTTAGGTATTCATCCAAATGCATGGAATCACATTGATGAAAATATTAGCAAAGGAATATTTGTTTGGAGGGCACATGTAAAAAATGATTACTATGAAAAGTAAAAGATTGGCCCAAGATTGATATCGAAGAATGTTAAAAATGCATCAATAGACATGGAACAATTCAAACATTTTGTAAATGAATGGGGAACCGAAAAGTTGAAAGTTAGTTCTTTTAGTTTTAATAATTTGTTTCCATATTTAGTTGTCTATTTCATCTAACTATTTATTTGTTATTTTATTAGAATTTTTTTAGATTAGCAAGGCAAATAGAGAAAATAAAGTGATGGATCACACCGCAAGGTCTAAACCATGGAGCTGCTACTGGGCAGAAATGGTATTTTGTTAAGTTTGTTTCATGAATTTCCTTAAGTTGTTTATTAACAAACATATAATCAAGTATAGGTCATTGAAGAACAACCAAATGTAACCCTTAATAATTTGTTGGAAAAAGTTTATGACAAAATCCCATAAGTGGTTTCCTTCATGTCTTGAAATCTTTATATATTTTCTAATATCAATTTCCTTTGTAATTATAGCAAGAAATATATGAAATTATAGAATATAAAGTAGCAAACCAAGAAGAATCATATCCTAGAATAGTTGATGACCTAACACATGAAACTTATTTGTAGGCTTTAAAACCTACAAAAAAAGTCTAGGATTCAAGGTATTAGAACTGGACACAAAGAGATATGACATAAAGGAAAAGTTGCTCCAATTAGATATGAAATGCTACTTGAGGAATACAATGCAAAGGATGTATTACTAAACATGTCAATTGTTGGTTAAACTATTCTTTTAGAGATATCTTTGTAAATATATCCCATTTTAGGATACACTTAAGGAACTTATTCAAACAATAATTAGTTTTAAGAATGATGCCTCTCAAATAAGAACTTGGTATTTGGATTCTCGATCTCAGTGTAATGTTATATTTTGTGAGATGATTGATTTTTTTGTTATACTGTGGTGGTATTAATACTCATTGTGCAATAGAATACCCATAAATTTGGGCCACATTGATGGGGTTCACAATACATGTGCTACAATTGGGACTTCTACATGTGTCTTACATATGCAACGTGGCACGAATTGGCCAAGTGTAGTTTCTTTTCACACACAAGACAATACAAGTGATGCAGATGTAGCCATGTTCCTAGGAAACAAAATTAAAGTGGGGTTGGCTTAGGCATGCTACCTAGACAAAGAAATTCAAGTGGGGTTGCATTAGGCATGTTGTTGATGCAAGGTTGTCAAGCTAAGCCTACTAAACATATGTTTCAAATGCAAGGTGTTAAAAGTGGGTCTTTTTAAGGCATGTTTCCCATGCAAAATTCTACAAATGGACACACGCCAAGATTTCATCCACTAGTACCTCATAACAACTATAGAGTAATTTGGATGTTGATAATCACATACAAACATTAACATATAATTGTACTTTCTTAATGGCTACAGTTGAAAGTTGGTGACCTCCTTTTGATAAAAATCCATGAAGTCACCCTTAAATGTAGAACACACAAAGCACATCATCCTCAATGTCCTTCACCCCTAGAGTTTAAAATTGAAATGGGGCATTCACTATTATATGAAAATTTCTCTTTCCTATATCATCTTTTGTGACAAACCACCTCCACATGAGCGAGATTACTCAAAACAAAGCATTGAACTAATACTAAACATCCAGATTACCATAAGTAGGGTAAATTAAAATTGATTCCATACATCCACAAAAGCCTAAACATATTACATTTGATCTACAGATTGTGCCACACGTATCATATATCATGCCAAAAGATATTACACATCATTGTTCAGTGGCTAACATGCCACAAACATGTTACATATAATCACATGTTCACATATACAAGTCAAATCTATACAACCATGGCATACTACCAAAATCCTCGTGTCGATGTAAAACATCTACAAAACACCCCCAAGGACCTAAGAGTACAGGGAAAACACATAGGATCCTACTACAAAACACTATCATCATATCCAACCTTTGATAGTTGCTGCTCCTCTTGCCGCTCAGCCTCAACCACACGATCTCTACCTCACCGTGCATGACCACCTAAAAGATATGGAAACCCACAGGGTGAGACCAGTGTCCTAGCAAGAGATATAACTCTCCACCAACAACTATTATAAGTACAAATGTATTAAAGCAAGAAGATAAAATTATTATCAAGATGAGCAGATTTCACTAAAAGATATGAGCAAAGAAGATAACATTGTTTAAGAAACTTAGGCATCTACAACTGAGCAGTATAACATCTCATACTTTTATAAGGAATATGAAGAACATGTATGATTGTTATAACTAAATAGTACAAGAAATAAGACAAGGGGTCAATCAGTGTGAATCCTTTTTTGACCCTAAGTAAATATACTACAAGTGTTGTATTACTTCTTTTATTTTCTCTGAGGATTTGAGTTGTACCACCCAAATCCAACTGAGCACTACTAAGTTGAAATCAATTCCATACAAGATCTATGGAAGAGTCAGACCCCATGATCTTCCCATGCTACTCAGTCAGTTCGAGTATACACCATAGTGACATATAATTCAAACTACAAAATAGTAACTTATAGTCAAAGCTATAGCCTTGTAAACATAAATAGCAACTTATCGTCAAATCTAGAGTCCTATAAACACCTAGCCCCCCTTGGTACAGGTCACGGGCTAGAAACCAGGGTATATAACCCAAACACTAAGGTACAACCACAAATTTCCTCTATCACATCATATCCCATTCTCATAATCATCGAGATCCGACTGCAATCGTTCTCAAAACACTTGGGATCAAGATGTCAAGGACACACAGTCACTTGCAGCTCACATACTCAACAGTATGCGCTCTGGGTTTCCCTTGGGAATACCCATTTAACCATCCAGCAAAGTTTTGACTCTAGAATGGATCTATGGCACAAGGCACTACATGATTAGGGTTTCACTTGATTAGTTATGTCAATTGGGTATCTTTTCACATCAATCAAGTTACAATGTACAAACTCTAAACAAATTCTACAAAGTAATGGTACAACTCCATAAGATATACAATGTATGAGGTATAAATGTGTCACATCATCACTTGATACCACTGCCATACAAGGCCATCTACATTATCACATCACTAAGGGATAACAATACCTCATCTCATCACTGGAGGATGTCATCTCACACTGGGCATTGAGCCTCTTCCAAGTCATAAGACCCAAACACATATTCTTGCACGTCATCATTATCTCATCATGCCTCAAAAAGTCTCATAATCATCACCTTGTGTCATATCATATACACCATAGCAATCACTAGCTATGTTATTCATTCCACCTGCAAGGTTAGGCTTACACAAATAGAAGAAAGAAAACATCAACTCATGTTATTCCTTCAAGCAAGCTCAACAAGTACACCATACACTTGAAATTAGAGTTAGGCTCTCTCATATAGACAATTAGGGTTTCCATAACATTATTCAACTTCAACCCTAGGTACATCATCTCCCAAATTCTTGGAGCATGTTAGGGTTAAGCATCATAGTGACGATCAATCAATCATTTCAAACAACACTATGTATTGATTATTCAAGAGCCAAGATGTAGCGACCATCACTAATTTGTACATGTGTAGCGACCTACAAGGTTAATACATTGTAATGACCATAGTTTAAACCTCATAGGTAGCAACTATAGGAGGTTAACATCTTGTTGTGACCAAGCTACGTATGTGTAGCTACCAATCAAACAAAAGCATATGTTGTGACCGCAAGAAGACCATATGTAGCTACCATTGTAGCAACTAAACCAAGCTCAAACATGTGCAGTGACCACCCACTTAGAGTTAGGGTTTGTTGCTCCCACAACACATCAATAAACATGCAGTGACCACAAGCACCAAGGTGAATGTAGTGACCTCAACGTCAAGCCACTCCAAACAACACATAACCAGCTCCAAAACTGAAAAGTACCTCAATCAAAATAGATTCTAAACATTAAGGAACTAAACATCATCAATGTGAAAAACTCCATGCAAGGATGAACATAAAAACCTAAAAACGATCATCACCAAGAACAACAATGAAGCCATACAATGAGGGATGAAAACAAACGTCCAACACATTTATACTAAAGACAAAAACCTCCATCCAACACATGATAACTAAACCATAAGAATGGTGATAAAACCATCAATCGAACATGCATGTAAGAAGCAACTAATCCACCATCACTAGGGTTTTGGGTGCAAGAATTAGGGTTAGGAAAAAAGAGTAATCTATGCAAGGATACTTCAAAATCTTAAAACCTACAGAAAGATAGCATTATCCATGAACTTGTAATCATATTTTAGATATAGAATAGTAGCGTGCAAGCAAGAATATGGTGCAATAATAGAATAGGGGAAAGTTATATAACCCTCCTTAAGATGAAGATCAAGCTCCAAAGCCACGAGCTCTAAGAAAGAGAAAAAATCTCCAACTAGGATCAACTCCATGTCTAACAAGGTCACCTCAAGAAGAGAAGAACACACCAAGGTCAAAGGAATGCTTCAGAAGAAGAAAACTCAAGCCCTAGGTCGAACAAGAGAGAAGAAAGAAGAAACATGAGAACTTCATCTCACTTAGGTACTACCATGGTCAAACCATAGTCTCGACCTCCATGGAGAGAAGTTCCTCAAGATAGCCACCATGAAAGAACCATAGTAATGGCCAAGAGGAGAAAATAAGTAGAGTCCAAAGCCAAAATGAGATCAAGGGTAAGAAACCACTTACTAGGAAGGAAGATCACTAAGGATCACCACAAAGAAGATGATCAAGCTTAAGATCACCACATGCAAGGATGATCAGCCACCAAAGCTCCAAGATCAACACTTTCTCTTGCTCCACCAAGCACAAGGCTGAACACAAGGGAGAAGATAGGAAGATGAGAGATAAAAGAGATACTTGCATGTGAAAGAGAGGGTTTATATACTCAAGGTGTAGGAGAGAGGATAGGTTCATGAGGTGTCAAGATATAAGAGCACCAAAAGGACACATGTCTACAAATCCATGGACATGCAATCTCTCTAGACATTCATGCAAGAAAGGGTGATAAAAATGAGGTAGTGTAGAAACCACTTAGGTCCACTACCCCCCTATGTTGAAACAAAACCAAGGGAAACACCATGTAGCAATCGCTACAAGATGTCTCACAACAAAATAGGTCACAACACCTCTCAAATCATCAAACCCTAGTGACCAAAACCAAGGGTAAGACATCTAGATCACAAAAAACTTCAACCAAGAGAGTGTTGTGCTTGCAACACTTCAAAAACTAACATATAAGGTTGAAACACCATCACACTCAAGCATCCATGCAAATCCATGCAAACCCAAATATCATCTCATGATGCCACCTCATCAACTAAGGTCCAACAAGGCACCCCAAAGAATCATTCTATCTCTTATGATGCCAAAGCACAAGAGCCACAACATACATGTGCAAATTGCAAGATAGACCCTCAACATGGGTAAATTGGAACTTGGTCCACAACAAGCATAACTAGCTCAAACATCAACCAAACTGGGCCAAACTGAAAACATAAGCATGTCACATGTTATTAAGGCATCTCAAGATATTATATTAAGGTTAAAGAATCTTATTAAGCAAAGGAAACACAATCAAGCACGAATCTAGGTAAGGGGCCTTACAATCTTTTAGTAGAATATGTTTTGTCTACCATGTATGTAGACGTCTATTCCATTATAAATTTACACACACAAGACTTGAATGCTCATTGAAGCACACAATTGGATATCCATATTATCAATACGAAGTACTTTATAAATCTATCTAAAATTCCTATTTAGTTATCTTCATCATCCTTAAAACACATATAAATGGTTAGCTTATCTTCTTTTCCTATTTATATTGGAAGGGTAAGTTTGCTTTTCATGATGGACTAAACCCTCAATAATCCTTGGATTACACCCAAATCTATTTATATGGGTGCTCTCATTTTTGTATTATGATTTTAGTATTTATCACCCTTTAATGTTCTATTGATGTAATATTGGTGTCCTTTTTAGGAGCATCATGGAGCTAATTGTTTGAGGGATGAAATTCATGAAGAGCACCACACCATTTGAAGGAATTTGAAGACATCATAGATCTTAAAGTCTCATACATGATGTGTTGATTGTTATCAATATCAAATTTTATGTATTTTTAGTTCTATTGACACTGACCACACAATGTATGGATAATATTTTGGTTCAATTATAAATATTGCTTTTGGTGATTCGACATTCTTGTGTGAAATTATGGTGTGTGAATGTTGTTAAAATGGCATGTGAATATTATATAAATATTTCTTGGATTTAAAATTTAAAAATTTCATCTAAAAATTGATCATTGTTAGAATAACAATTAAATAAAAAGTAACTAAATAAATAACTAATGTCTAATAGTCTCTCATAAATATATTTATGAACGTTTTTAGTCCCTCAAAAAGGTATTGATGAAGAACAAACTATTCATTAAAATTGTATTGATGAGGACCATATAGCCCCCCCCCCAAAAAAATAACATTAATGAAGGCATTAGCCCCTTAAATATATATATATATATATATTTTAGGATCATCAAGTCTCTCAAAATGTATTTGCAAAGGTTAAATAGTCTCTCAAAGTAACATTTGTGAGGGTCACCTAGTCTATGACAATTGTATTTTTTAGGGATATTATTATTTCTCATAGGGGTTCTCTTCACAGAACATTTGTGAGGGACAAAACCACAATTGTTCCTATTTGTGAGGGCATGTCGAGTGGAGTTTGTCACAAGATTGGCCTATGAAAAAAGACCATTTTTTATAGTGAAGAAGAAATAGGTGGAACTATGTGTCTCATATGTAGCTAGGGTTTCTTCTATTTTTGTAGGCAACTAATATTTACATATGCCTAACAGACCTGTAGTAGAGTTAGAGAACTTAATATTATGTATCTACCTTAAATATAAAGATTATTTTTGTTTTATGTTTGGATAAGAATGGTTTTGAATTTCATATCAAAAATGGTGAATTTTCTATTTATAAAGGTGAGATGTTTTAAGAAAGTTCTCTATGCATTATGTTCTTTATTTTATTAGATCCTAAGAAAAATGTCTATAACATAAATGCTAATAATCTTAAAGCCAATGGATAAAATAAAACTATATGTGGCATTGTCGTGTAGGACACATAAATGTGAAGTGCATTTCTAGACTCCATTAAGATGGATACCTAGACTCATTTGATATAGAATCAACTGAGACATGTGAATCTTGTATATTCATAAAAATGATAAGAGAACCTTTTACTGACAAGAGTGAGATGAAACTTGACTTATTAGACTCATACACAATAGCGCACATGGACCTTTTAGTGAAAATTTCAAAGGTGGGTATCAATACTTCATCACATTTATTAATGACCATAGTAGATATGGGCATTTGTAACTAATGAAATAAAAAACAAAATCATTTGAAAAGTTTAAGTGATTCAAGAATGGAGTACATAATCAATTTGGAAAGCATTTCAAAGAACTTGATCAAATTGAAGAGGCGAATACTTAAGACATGACTTTGAGGCCCTTCTGAGAGATTTTCGTATCCAATTATAATGGATTCTACCTAGAACATCACAATGTAGTGATATATCTGAAAGAAGGAATGACACCTTGTTGGAGATGGTATGACTAATGATGAGTTTGGATGTTCTTCGGACTTCCTTCTAGGGATATGATGTATAAACTGTAGTGTTTTCACTGATACATGTATCTTCTATATGTATTTAAAAGGAACCATATGATATGTGTACTATGTAATGTCCCAATATGTTTGTAGTGAAGATTTGGGAATGTGAAGATTATTTCATGAAATAATTTTTGAAGAGATTAAATCTAAACCTAACAAATATCATTGTATATCCTAAGGAGACCAATAGATTTTACTTTTATATTCCATCTAATACCAAAGTGCTTCTTGCCAAAATTATTATATTTCTTAAAAAGGAATTTATTTCCAAAGGAAATCAGTGGGAGAAAGCATAACTCAAATAAATTCGAGATAAATAAGATAACAAAGAACTATGGAGGTCGATAAAGAATAATAGGACTCACAAACTATTGTGAACTCAAATTCTTCTTGTAAAATTAGAACCTCAAAGGTCTAGTAGGGCACATTTGAAGCTAGAGAGTTTTTTATTTCTTGTGTCTCAAAAGGATGATGTATTGCTCATGCATGATAATGAACCAACAACCTACAAAGAGGATATTTAGGGATTAGATTCTTAATTTCTAGAAGACATGGGATCAGATATCCACTATATGTATACCAACAAATATGGACCTTGGTGGAGCCACCTGAAGGGGTAAAACCCACATGGTGCATATGTGTCTTCAAGAAGAAGACTGACATTTATGGTAATGTACAAACCTAGAGTTGATTCCACCAAGAGCAAGGAATTTATACCAAACCTTTATCAAATTATCTATGAAAATAAATTTGAAAATGAATTATAAAACTAGTCATTAAATTGTTATTAATAAGTAAATTTAGGATTCAAATCAATTAGAGAAAAAGTTAGGTATGGGGTTTCACCACCGTGGAACATATAACTTTTAGTACATAATTCACCATAATTTTGATGTTGATATACTAAGAAGTTCTTCATATTTTCTATTTTTCTTTCAATTATATAAAAAACATGAAATATTAAAGATAAAGATATGCTCTCATGATGGTCAAACTCTCAATGATCATTAAGCATGTGATTCTACCCAAAATTCTCTCTTATAGATAGTATATAAGATAATTTATCAATTCCTTTCTCTAACCCAAACTTATCTATCAATTTCTATTTTAGTTACTAAAATAGAAAAGTGATGGAAAAACATAAAATTATCATTTAGCATAACAAAATGAATTATGTTCAATAACCATGTGAATATATGAAGAATTATGCAAAATACGAAATCTATTCCCTAGGGATAATCACCATGCCTAACTAGATGATCTTCTCATGCTATGACATTATTAAAATGAAGAACATGTAGAATTTCAAGATAAAAATTAGTTAAATATGGTTTTGAGAAGGAGTTAGAAGAAACTACGTTGTATAGAGGGAGAGAATCTATCCATTCCTCTCATTCCAGCTGGTGGAGAATCTAAAATCTATATGGATCTTCTCCTTCTTGTTCCTCACTTTCATTTGGTTGTTTTTGTACTAGAGAAATTTCCTTTCACTTTAAGACTTTGAATCCCCTACCACATAATTGGAAAATTTTATATATAATATATGGTGTCTCAGCGTGCAAGTTAGTGTGTTTTCAATCAACCCTAATTCAATTTCTATTATTTGATGGCCTAGTTAATTGATTATATTTTATTGTTGGTCATTTCAGCTCGAGTACACAACTCCATGGACCATTGTTTCATGTTCCATCAATCATCTGAAGGTATTTGTTAACCTAGTCTTTGATTTTATGCGACCAGTCAACCACTTGTTCACCTAGTCATTTGGTTAGAGGTCTACTGACTCTAAAAAGTATATTTTATCATTCTCTTAACTTCCAAAATGATTAGGAGATCTCCAAACTTCATTTTATCATTGTAGGAGGTGTGGTAACCCTTCATGGTGTCTATGAAGATTGATTCTCTTTCTTTCACCTCTTTTCTCAATTTCTTATTCCCTAAAATCACATGAAATAAGGTGAGCATGCCAAATATGTAAAACCTAAATTACAATAATAGAGATAGAAAATGTTCATGATCTAGTATATAAAATTGGAGGTATAAGACCACATAAAGTAAGCAATTTGGGAATACATAAAACTCCATCCATGTTAGCTTCTTGCTCCTCCTCAAGCTAGAAAAAGGCACCATCGTCATGAAATTAATTCAACAGAAATTTTGACTTATTAATCTTAGAAATTCCAGAAGGTATTCAACATTAATCCCCTTATATAAACAAATCAAGATTAACCTCAAATCAAACCATCCTCCATCATTTTATTCAAAAATTGACATTAATGTCAAAACTAAATGCATTAAGAAATAAATTCACAAATGATCAAAATTCAATAATTTCACATGAGTTACAATATAGTATACTTCGTAGAAAAGTAAACTCATCATAGTATCAGCTAACCAAAATAAAACTAACACCTTTCTATTCTTAATTGGAAACTAAATTAAAAATAAAACATATTGTTTCTCTCAATAGCTCTACAATTACTCAGACTAGCGGTCTATTAACAATTGATCCATCTCTACAGCCCAGTCTAATTGAACAGGAGTAGTGGCACACCTTCTATGTTTTAATGCTTCACATTTACCCTACCCGACAAGTCATTCTATATGAATTCTTAAAAAAATTATTTTCCTTTTATTCTTTTTGTTTTTGAATTTTATGGGTATATAGGTGTTATTAATTATCTTTATTAACAAACGTGATTGATCTCAAAACTAGTACATCCATGGATTAACTAAGAAACAAAGATACTAGCAAGTGCAAATTCATGAAATCTAAGTTTCTAAGTTTCAAGCATCAAATGATTTTGAAAATTAACATCTATACTTTCCTTCCTTCAATACCAAGGAGTGGCTTTGAAACAAACAACAGAGGAAAATATAAGGTCTTGTGTTGTATATATAAACTTAATTCATGTGTAAACTCTTAGAACAAGACAATCTAAGAGTTAAATGATTTTTTTTTACTTGAATGAGAAACTTGGTGATTAACTGGTCAATATCATATTAAAATATTCATAAGCCTAATATAGTCCTCAGATAAGAAAAAAATACTAGTATGTAAATGAAAAAAATGAAAAAAAAAACAAATAAAGGAAATACTCATGAAGAAAAAAAAATTAAGATAAGTTATCACCTTGTACCCTCAAACTTAAAATTTTACTCATCATGAGTAAATATAAATTTCAAGATTGGGCTAAATATCTCAAATGTGGAGAGGAGGTTGTAGTTGGTCGTGTGGCCATGTATGTGTTCTAGATGAATGTATATCCTTATTTGATGTATCAAGAGTGATATGACCCAGGAGTAGGCTTATTTAGTAAGAGGGGGTCTCTCCATATGTTCAAGGACTTTGAAATTCAGATGTTCATTTCCAACTTGAAAAGTTTTGATCCTAGATTTCACATCAATAGTAGATTCTAAATGCCAAAACATCAATAATTATTCAAAATCATCCTTGATATAATTCATAACAAAAATCACAAGGGATTTAAATTTCCCTATCTAGACTACTACGTCTTCAACAATGCCTAAGAGGGTGGTCGAGGAGAGATGTGAAAATTTTGTCATCATTTGTGTGGGATTCTTATCGATAAGGCCTAACCTTTACCATAAGGATAATGGCATGTTGCTTATGTTAGACCTGATTTTTGTGAGCCCATTTTTTCATGTAAAATCTTAAATGTAGCCCGATATACCAAAAGAACTTGTATCTTTTAGCTTGAGCCTCTTTTGGTTCACTAACTCATTGGTGGTGCATGCAAAGCTTGACCACCTCATTGTCATCAATTGTGTACTTCCTTTTCAATATGTCCTTGGGAAGTTTTTTTACGTGGGTATCTCAACAATTTGCATCCATGAAGATAATGTTGAGATAATTAGTATATATGATTTATGTGTTATTGTGTGTTGTGTATTTTTATGTGTTATCATGTGTTGTGTGTTGTGTCGTGTGCTATAGACTTTTCTTTGTCTTTAGCCTTTTCTTTATCCCATTTTGTTTGGCTCTATATCTCCCTTCCTCACTTGTCCTATAAAAGAGAGTGCATTGTAAATATTTGACAATAATAAAAAAGTCTTTTCCCATACTACATGGTATCAGACGTTTTCAATTCTCCCTAAACCATCCCCACCATTGACCCCACAACACACACCATTACCTCCATCACCTTTACCACCACCACCCACTTTTCATCGACCACCACCCTCCACCTATCGACCCCACCCTATTAACCCCACCTATCGACCCCAACCTATCGACCGCACCCTATCGACCCCACCTATCATCCCCGCCTATCGACACCTCCCTATCAAACCTTCCCTATCAACTCCACCCTATCAACCCCACCCTATCAACCCCACCCTATTAACCCCACCTATTGACCCCTCCCTATCGAATCCACCCTATTGACCCCACCTATCGACCACCAATCTATCGATCACCTCCTATCAACCACCATCCATCGATGAATAATTGTCAACCCCACCCATCAACCTTACCCTTCGACTGCCACCTATCGACCCCACCCTTCGACCCCACCCATCGACCCCTCTTCTAGAGATTCATAAATAGCATGTTGAAACCCTAAAGGTCTCACCTCATGTCCTACTTGGGCCACATGGTAGAGTGACTCTCTTCCTATGGTGGTATAGGTCTTTTCTTCTCCCCACTTCCCCTATCAGGGTTTCTCAGATATATTAAATATGATCTACTCTCGCTATCTACTACCCCTATGTGGGTTATCTAAGATCTTCTTATATTGCTTCTAATCTCTGCTATTAGTTGTTGTGTTGCTCTGTGACGAGTTTTCTTTTAGATCTAGTCATCCAGATCTGAATTTTGACCTATAATGTCTTCCAAGGTGACTACAACCCTTCACGGACACTGTGTGTTATGATCGTGAAACTTGATGGATCAAACTACCATCTATGGGTGGCTTCTTTTGTATTGTATGTCAAAGCCCTAGGGAACTATTCTTATATCTCTTCTGTTTCTATGGATCTTCCTATTGACTTGGCGGATGACAAAGTCAAACATGCCTATGACCAATGGGCCAAAGAGGATTCTGGTGTCATGACATGGATGGTGAATAGTGTTGAACCGAAGATCATTCATTTTTTTCTTTGCCTACCTACTGCCAAGGCCATGTGGGATCAATTGTCTCATGTGTACTCACATTAGCAAAACTCAAAGAAAGTCTTTGAGATCTTCAAAAGCTTGGCTAAAAGGGAGAATTCCACTGACGAATCCATTGAAGATTATTACAACCAGTGCTCTACACTCTGGGCTGAATTTGAAGTATATCATCCACTCTCTGTTGATATCAACGAAATTCAACGACAACATGACTAACTTCAGCTAGTTCAATTTCTGGTTGGTTTACCAAATTCCTTTGTAGGAGTGTTAGACTGAATCTTATCCAGTGATTCCTTGCCTACGCTAAGGGACATTCTCAAGTGGGTTCAATGCCTTCCTTCTATGACTGCTACTACTACTGATCACTCGATACTTGTGGTTTTCTCCTCTAACTCTGGTTAAGGATGTAGACGTGGATGTGGTCGCGGTCATGGTGGATGTACCCATGAACGAGGACCTCCTAGTGGACAAAGTCAATCTCCACATACTTTTGTCGATTGCGTCTACAACTTCTATGGATGCATGAACCACATTGAAGATTGTTGTTGAGTAAAACATGTAAACCTACTTGGGGGAATCAGGTCTCCTAGGATGCCTGTGATGACTCCACTGCTACTGCCTCAAGTTCTACTCATCTTACAGGTGAGTGAATTCGTGCGGAGTTTGACAAACTCCTACAAGCTTGCCTATCCTCACCAGTGAATACTACTGAAGAGGGCTCCTCTACTCTTCTTGCATCTCCTGCTACTTTCGATAACAATAAATTGGTCATCGAATCTGGTGTAACTGCACATATTTTTGGCTATTCCAAACTTTACACTACCTTGTTTAAAACTACTTGTGTACCTCCTATGAATGTTGTGGATGGGACTCTATCTATTGTCCATGGCATTGGAACTATATCTCTATCCAACAATATTCCCTTAAAATTTGTCTTATATGTTCCATAATTTCCTCTTAGTTTTCTATCTGTCACTAAAAATGTTAAGAGCCTTCAATGTTGGATTACTTTTGATCCTGAGGGTTGTGTTTTTTAGGATCTCTGTACGAGGAAGAGGATTGGTTTGGGCCATGAGGGACCAGATGGACTATACTACCTAGATGTGCCAAAATTTATTACAGCTCTTCTATCTTCTTCTATGACGAGTTTGGAATGACACTATCACCTTGGGCATCCTTCTGCTACAAAATTGTGTTGTGTTTTTCTTAATATGTTTGAAAAACAATTTATGTGTGAATCTTGCCAGTTTGGCAAACAAACTCATGCTACTTTTCATAAGAAGAATAAAGTTAGTTCTAAACATGTGTTTGATATTGTTCATGTTGATATTTAGGGACCATGTCATGTTCCTAGTTTTTCTAGATATCGTTATTGTATGACCTTTATTGATGATCATTCCAGGGCTACTTGGTTGGTTCTCCTAAAAGATCACAGTCTTATTTTACAAACTATCCCCACTTTTTTTACTGAGATCCAAACTCAGTTCCAAACTACTATTAAAATCTTATGAAGTAATAATGCCCTAGAATTTATGCAAAAATATGTTGATCTTCTTTGTAGTTCTTAGGGTATCATTCATTAGACTTCCTTCTCTTACACACCACAATAAAATGTTGTGGCGGAGAGGAAGAATTGTCATCTTCTTGACGTAGCACACATTATTCTTCTTCACTATCATGATCCTAAACACTTATTCCCTGAAGTTGTGTACTACTTAATTAATTGTATGCCTTCTTTTTTGTTGTGTAATCAAATCCTTGTTTCCCTTCTCTATCCTGATGCGCCCTTGTTTTCTGTTCCACCGTGCATCTTTGACTGCACATGTTTTGTTAAGAATCGCTTCCCTGGAATATCTAAATGTGACCCTCGCTTGACTTTTTGGGTTACTCCTGAACTCAAGAAGGTTATCAATGTTATGATCATGTCAGTTGTCAATGGTTTGTAAGTGCGGATGTTGTGTTTTTTTGAAAACATGTCATGCTACTGTGATAAAGGAGATGCATTATCTAGTGGTCTAGTGGATCCTACTCCTATGCTTGAGGTAGTAGAATCTGATCACACTGAAAAAACTAGAGAAGTATCCACGGGTATAGGCCCCTCTATGGCTCCTCAATAACCAATTCCTCCCTCAGCGGCAGGTCAAAACACCCTAAAGGTATTCTCTGACCTACACCTTCCTATTAGCAAAAGGAAAGGTGTTTGTTCCTATACTCAGAATCTGATTAGTAATTTCTACTCTACTAATAATCTTGGTGATAGCCTTGAATGTTTTACCACTACTTTGTCTACTATCTCTATGCCAAAGAATTCTACACAAGCTCTTCAGCATCCTATCTGGAGCCAAGTTATGGAATCTGAAATGATTGCCCTTCAAGATCACAAGACCTGGGAACTTGTTGATAGTCCTAAAAACTGTCTGACTGTTGGTTGTTGTTGGATTTTTACTATTAAATATCAACCAGATTGTTCTATTGAACGGCTGAAGGCTCAACTTGTTGCCAAATGCTACACACAGACCTATGGAGTGGACTACTTTAAAAATTTCTCTCCGATGGACCTCCTCAACTCTATGAGAGTTCTTATCTCTATAGTTGTTAATAAAGATTGGCCTCTTTTTCAACTTGATGTCAAAAATGCCTTCCTATATGGAGACCTTCATGAGGAAGTTCATATGGAACAACCACCTAGTTTTTCCAGTCAGGGTAGGGGGGTGTTCCAGGGTCTGTAGACTCAAGAAGGAAATATATGGTCTCAAATAAAGTCCACGGGCATGGTTTGATAAATTAAGCCAAAAACTAATCCAGTTGTTATTGCGGCGCTCCCATTCTGACCATTATGTCTTTATTAGAAAAATAAGCTCTGGACTTGTTATCCTTATTGTTTATGTGGATGATATCATTTTGTATAGTGATGATTCTAAAGGTATTATAGCTACTAAGAGATATCTAGAACAATATTTTATTACTAAATACCTAGGTAAACTTTGTTACTTCTTGGGAATTGAAGTTTCTAGATCGTCTTCTGGTGTCTGCCTCTTAGAACACAAGTATGTGTTGGACCTTCTACAAGAAGAAGGTATTCTTGGTTCCAAACCTGCTAGCACTCCTCTGGATCCCAATACCAATTGGGAAGATGAATCTTCACCTCCATACCCTGATAACCATCAATATCAATGCACAATAGGTAAACTTATCTATCTCATTGTGACAAGAGCTGATATAACTATTGTTGTTGGACTTTTTAGTAGGTATCTCAACAAACCTCGACAATGTCATTGAGATATTGTGTGTCACATTCTTAATTACTTGAAATCCTCTCCAGGAAAAGGTTTAGTATATCGTAGAAATGGGCATTGTAGACTTACTGGGTATTCTAACTCTGATTATGTCGGAAGTCATTGTGATAGAAAATCTAATTCTGGATATTGTTCATTTGTTGGAGGAAATATGGTCACATGACACAGTAAAAAATTGACTATGGTTGCTCGATCAAGTGCTGAGGTTGAATATAGGGCAATGGCCAATACTTCTTGTAAATTAATGTGGTCGAAGGACTCCTCAAGGAATTTGAGATCTCTAGCTCTGATCCAATTCATATGCATTGTGATAATAAAGTTGCCACTTCTATTACCAACAATCCCACTTTCCATGAGCGCACAAAGCACATCAAAGTGGATTATCACTTTGTACGTGAAGTTGTACTCTCTGGCCGTATATGCACTCCTTATCTCAAGATAGAGGATCAAATTGTTGGTATATTCACCAAGATACTTTCTAAGGAATTCTTTACTACATTGGTGGACAAGCTGGGCATGTTTGACATCTATGCTTCAGCTTGAGGGGGAGTATTAGTATATACACTTTATGTGTTATCGTGTGTTGTGTGTTTTGTTAGGTGTTATCATGTGTTGAATGTTGTGTTGCATGATATAGACTTGTCTGTAGCCTTTTCTTTATCCCATATTTCTTGGCTTCGTATATCCCTTCCTCTCTTGTCCTATAAAAGAGAGTGCATTTTAAACATTTGACAATAACAAAAAAAGGCTTTTTCCATACTATAGAGATAAAGCTTCTTTAGTTCATCGATGAACTTTGTGAACTTCTTCTCTTGATGAGACTTCACTAGTCCCTCAAGGGATGGAATGTGCATCTGGTATGCCCACATAGGAGAAGACTTTCCTCATTTGTTCTTGTCTTGATTAGTGTCAACATCTATACTATATTCCTTTTATCCCTTCTTGATTTGAATAGTTTTATCTTGTGGTGGCTTCTTTCCTATGTCAAGTTTCACCTTAGGAACTTGCTTCTCACTTCTTGTATGAATGGCCTCATACTGCTCTTGTTTATTATTGGTTTACATCATGGCGAGTTGATCTTGAATGTGTTAACCTAATGAAGCAAATTTGGGCATTTCAAGTACAAGATTCTTGGATATGCCTTGCAAGTTATCCTTTATTGTATCTTGTTTGATAAGCACTTGAGAGACTTAGACATTGATCATTCTTTGTTTCTCTATGAAAGCTTCAAACAATTGTAAATTAATTGAGGGGATCATTTGAACTATTATTTTAAGTTCTCACATTAGGTCCTTCTAATCAATTGCAAAGTTATAGATGAAGTCCATCATCTGATCAAGTATGGATCCAAAAGAATCATGATGCATAGAGTCAACTTTTGCAATGATATTCGCAATTGGAATTTATTCCCTCTATCCTTACCAATTGGCATGGTTACTAGCCAATTCACTCAGTGATCTTTGTGTTGTTGATGTATTTTTTCATAGTTGACCATCACCTATTGTTGTGTCTAGGAGTTGATTTGTGGGATATTGTAGCACGTTGTAGTAAGTGTGGAAGGCATGCTATTGTTCTAACTCATGGTCAGAACACTTTCATTTCATATCCTTGAACCTATCCTGAACTTTTTAAAGAGACTTATTCTATCCTTGATTGAATTATAATATTTTCTTCCTCAGATAGGCGGTGAGGCTCAACGAGTAGAAATCGATGATGAATGCCTTGACGAGATCTTCCCATGTTATTATGTTTTTTTTATCGGGTCCATGTTATTATGTTGTTTATGAGGATGTTGGTGTACCGATGGTGCAGCTAGCATCTCATAGAAAATTGGAATATGTGCACCTAGAGAGAGGTAGTTGGTAAATCTTTATGGTGTAAGCATCAGATAGATAAATGAAGTGTTTTATATGTTCAATCTGGTCTTCATCGGTTGTGCCAAAATTTTGGTTTTGTTGGATCATCTGGGTAAGGTTCATCTTTGTTTATAAGATGTTGGCCTCAATGGTCAGCTTGACAACCCTCGTCGTTATGTGGTTGATGGTAGGGATGGCATGTTCACAAAGTTCTTTCTCTTACTCATTCTTGGATGATCCTTAATTCATCCCATGTCAAATGTGGTGTAGCATGCACTCGATATACAAATTTAGATGTCAGATATTCCCTTTGTTAGATTATTGTCTCATACAAGTGGTACCACAAAAAAGTTATGAAGAACATCACATATGTAAGTATAGATGTGATTAAAAAAAGAATCCATGGTAAAAATAAATTAAAGAAATATATATATATATATATAATATTAATGTATAACTATAATATAGATGTTACCTAGTCTATATCAATTTGGGTTTTGGTGTGTTTTTATTTATCCCAAGAAAAGACACCAAAACTTTGTTGAGATAGATATTGGATATCTTAATCAACTACAATATAAATAAAAAAACCATTTACACAACCTCAATATCCTGTAAGAGAATGTTGTCAACGTATCACTTTAAGGTCAATCCCTTGGGGACCAGCAAAGTTGTATTGAGCCTTTATAAACTTATCCAAGTGATTCAGTTTCAGAATGAATTGCTAATCTAATGTGATCAGATCAAAAACAAAAAAAGAATGATTTTAGCATTCAAATCAATTTGAAAAAGAGTTAGATATGGGATTTCACCACCAAGGAACAACCAATTTCTAGTAGATGATTCTCCAAAAACTTTATGTTGAAATATTGATATTTTTTAAATAGTTTCTATTTCTTTTTAAAATATATGAAAAAATGTATTATTGGAGAGAAAGATACTCTCCAACAAGTGCTTAAACTCTCAATAATCCATTAAGCATGCAATTCTACCAACAATTCTCTCTTCTACTTTCATATCTAAGGGAACTTCTTATTTCCATGGTCAAATCCAGACTCGCTATCTCAAGTTATGTTTTAGGTTAGTAAAATCAAAGAGATAGTGCACAAACATACAAATAATAATTGATCATAAAGAAAACAAAATGCATTCAATAACCAAGTTGATACATGAAGATTTATGCAAAATAGGAAATCTATTCCATGAGGCTTTTGCCTAACTACATGATCAACTCTTAAACATGATTACAGTAAGAAAACATGTAGAATCTCAAGATAAACATCACAAAGATATGATTTTTACAAGAAGGTAGACGAAAATTCATTATGGAGTGGGAGAAAATCTCTCAGTTCCTCACACTCCAGTAGGTGGAGAGATGAACTCTGTCTTGATATTCTCCTTATCATTTCTCGCTTACCGTCAGTAGTTTCCTCCTATCAAGAACTTTCTACTGAAAGATATTGTATCCCCTCCCTTGTAGTTGGGGGAAAGATTTGATAGCTTGGGGTGCAAGTTTAAGGTGTTTGTATCAACCATGATTGCAATTTTTGGTGTCTAGAACCCTAATCAATCAACAGGCAAGCCATTTGGTGATTTGGCTTCTAGTAAAATGTTTGTAGTATTTCTCAATTGACTGATTGGTGGCCAATCGATCGATTAGAGGCCCCAATCGATAGATTGGAGGCCCAAATCAAGTTGTTGTTGGCCAATCAGTAGGTTGAGGATATTTGTTCCTCCTGTCATCAATTTTTGTAACTAGTCAACCGATTAGAGCTCCAGTGACTCTAAAAAGCGTATTTTATCATTCTTTTGTCTTCAAAAATGATTAAGATGATTCCCCAACTTCATGTTATCATTGTTGGAGGTGTGTGTGACCCTAGAATGGTGTCGAGTAGATTAGTTATCCTCTTTTCATCTTTTACTCGATTTCCTCCTCATCAAACTCTAAAATCACATAAATAAGGCATGTAGGTGTCAAATATGTATATCCTAAATAACAATAAAAAAAGGAATATGATACTTAGACCAGATTTGGGACCATTTTTGTCACTTTGCTTGCTATAGAACAAAATAGAGGAGGGAAGTAACTAACTTCCCTCCTCTATTTTGTTCTATAGCAAGCAAAGGGACAAAATTGGTCCCAAATCTGGTCCCTATAGCAGATCTCTAAGAGAAATAGCAAATGTGTATGATCAATTATGCAAAATTGGTGGCAATTGACTATGTCAAGATAGGCAATTAGCACATACATCAAAATGATCGATATTTATCTGGCCTGGCATGTCGACTTGTTATAGCACATGTCATAGGCTCAAAACTCGTGGAGACGCCATGAAAATTAAAAGTCAGAGGAAAATTATGCTAAGTGATTATGTAGGAACTGCGAACCCCTGCTCCTCAACTGGAATAACAACAAAAAAAAAGGCGTGTCTCTAATTCTAAGCTATGTATTATATTGTTCTCCGCTTGATTTATCTACTGCTATTTATTTAATATAGTAACTAATAGCAACAAATTTCAACAATTTCGAACGTGTCCGGTGTTCAGCTTCGTTTTTTCTACTTTACTCTAGTGCTAGGATCCTTACGGCGCGTTATGCTCTAACCTTATTAGTATGATCTTCATTATATTCTACTGCTGATGTTTAGATCAATTAACGGATATTGCATCCTACTTTACTCCATGCATGTTGTGCAAATCAGGTTGGAGCGCGTTTCTTCAGCTTTCCGACAACATGAAAATTTCTTGTGAACAAATTAAAACGGCATTCCTTATCTTTGGAGAAACATTCCTTAGATGTCACGTTATTAAAGTTGGAACTTTTGACTGCAGAGCTGAGGTCGATACCTTGATCGTCCTTCAAAGCTGGCGTTTACCAAAACTGGGTACTATATGGAATCTATTCCTCAAATTAGAAAGACGAGGGGAGTTGGCTTTTGGAAGGGGAGTTCGACATGGCGGAAAGGATGCTGCTTCGATGAAATGATGCAATGCAAGATGTCTTGGAGCCGAGGGTATTGTCCTGAGTGGAGAGTCAGACAAATTGAAGCATCGGCTCAGACAATATATATTGGTGTTAACTTTGTTAATGGTAGAAAAACCTTTCTTTGTTTTTTTTATTCTTCATGAAAGTTGGTGACTAGAAGTCTTTCATATGAGATCTTACATGGTGTTTCAAGGTACTAAGACGATGTTGGGAACATGTAACTATTTTAAAATACACTAAGAATAGCAATAAGGCTTGGGTGATGCAATACATATGACCATTACGGTTTCAGTGGATGAGATAAACAAGAGGAACAAGTTGGTCTAAATAGTATTACAATAGCCTTTGCACAACCGAGCTAATTTGAGGATATAATCAGGTATGATGATAATTATTCTGTTTTATTCTCGAGTTGAAAATTTGCAGATATGCAGACAAACTGTGTTGTAAAATATGGTAACCAGAATTTGGTATCAACTGTACTGGTCAATCTATCATGTATTCTTTACAAAAGCAACTTTAGATATGAGATAACAAACCATATACTAAAGGCCTATTTGAATATAACTGTCCTATTAGTATAAGTAGTCAAATTTCAAAATATCTGACAATGAGACAAAAATGGAGTATATGAATTGCGTTTCAGATTTCAAACTATACGTCCAACTCAAATGAGATTGGATTTCAAATGAACTTACTTTAAAGGTAAATAATATATTAAGAATATAAATTTTGGTTATTATAATTATTAAGTAATCTAACAGAAGAATGTGCCGAGTACATGCCAAAAATACAGACAAAAAGAGACAAACAATCCACAACTAGAGAACACAAATTGATGTGATTTGGTAGAAGATAAGATTGTTATTATATCAGAGAAAAGGATACAGGTAGTGCGCTCTCAAAGGAGGTGGCGTACACCCTGCAATGTGGCTGGTGGCCATCTCTAGTACATAATACAAGATGAGTAAAACCCTAACAAAGATGTGTATACATGTAAGTGTAAATTTATAATTGGATCCTTATTCTAATCTGGAAAAAAAGAAGATCGTATAATGTCCACTAAACAGGCCGATGGAAGATCTATTTAATTCTACATAATATTTCTTCAAGACACAAACTTCCTAATAAAAACCATGCATAAATAATGTTAATATCCATATTTGACCAAAGAGTTAGACTTACACACATATTTCTTTACTTATTCTATTAAAGTGACTAATTATACTATAGAGTAATCAACATTCAATTTAAGAATAGTGGGATGCTCTTTTCTATTTTAATCAAACTTCTTGATGAACATTGTTGACAATTCCTTCAGTTAGATTCAGGTTTAGACATTTCACTATTAAAATTGAGTTGAATCTATTTAATCCTAAGACAGAAAGTGAGTCAGGCTAAAATATCATTGACGGTGGAGATTGTACTCTCAGAAGGTGTTTACATATCAAGATCATGATTTGGAAAATCCAAACCATTGATATTTATGTTCATAACAAATATTAGACTATACGTTAAAACTTTAGCTCATTTTGATGCTTGTAAGACATTCATCTAAAAACAAAAAATTCAACATTCACAGTTAATTTCAAGTATAGCATCTTTATTGTTCTTAGATGGACTGAACTAAAAGTGTCCAAGAAAGGTTAAACTTTATGTATGGTCTATTCATAAGATATTTGAGAATAGATTCTCAAAATAATTATGATGTGATGAAAACTAACTTGAGTTATTGCGTCTCCAATATACCCGAGTGTTTTTAGCCTGACTCTACAGTCACATGTGCACACTCACACACACACAAACATGCATGCATGCACGCACACACACATGGGTCTATACATTGGTTATGTGAAGAATTATCAACTCTAGTTTTCTACTTCTGGCATTATTCAATTCAAGATCTGAAAGCACCAAGGGAATAACAAGATCTCTGTGATTTTAGTGAATTATAAGCTATGTCTTGTTCAATATTTTTTCTTTTTCATTCTCATGGAATACATCTCATTACTCCAATTCACTAAAAAAGTATCAGACACTACATATAGCCATTAAGAAGAGAACAATAACTCAACAATTCAAAGATGCATGAAATAGAATCACAGGTCCACAACATGAGCAATGACTCTTTCCCTCCCCTACCCTAGCTTTGTCTTCCCTCTATCTGCCCTCCTTTGACGCCTCCTTCCTTGGATATTATCTCCCTCTGTTATCCTTGTAGACCTTTATTTAATTCTTTTGATAGCTTTTGTTAGGCTTCTCTGGAAAGGTAAATGTACTCTCTACTTTGTGTCCTCTCCCCTCTCTACCCCCCCCCTATCGTGTCACTTAACCATTCAATGGTGAAGTGATGTTCCCTTCACCTTCTTTGACACTGGGGAAACCTCAACAATCGCTAGCTTTGGTAAGATCATTGAATTTTAGAGGCTTCAATGAAGGTTCTCTTTGGGGATAGTGTTGGAGAATATCTACCTATCCACTTTGATAGCTCACCTCTAGTTTATGTCATGAAACATGTTGGTCTATATGACAACAAAGTCTATTGTATGCACATGCCACAACAACCACATCAGGCCCAACTGCATTGGTTAGTCTATCCCCTCCACACTTGAGCACTCTCCAACAATCATGGTTCTTACCCTAGAGGACACTGAGAATCTCTATCAGGGGATCAAAAGGTCTAGTTCTCCATATATGTAGATCCCTAAAAATCCATACTTCCTACAATATGGTGCCACCATAGCCCTGATGTTGGCCCGGGTTGTTTAGATGTTTAGGTTGGTGGCCTCAATAGGAAGGCCTTATTCTTATGGCACCAAGATAGGTTTCTTACATCTATCTAGAGTGGTAGAGGTTGATGATGGATATAGGATTCAAAGTGGGTTGGTTGGTTTACACTATCCTTGTGGGAAACAACAAACTATACATGACGATCATTGATGCTAACAACATTGCCATCCTAATGCACAACACATCAACATCAACGATGAAAATTCCATACCTCCAGCCACCTTTAGCAATCACAACTAGTTTGACTTTGATCATTGTAAGTAGAAAAGATCTATCTTTGATAAGGAAACAACAAACATGATTGATATGTCTATATTTTATTATCAAGGTCCTTATATTAATAAAAAATCATGTTTTTAAAATGTCAGATCAACCTCTTTCTAGAAAAAAAATCATTAATTAAGCTTTAGCTCTTGTTGACGAGTGCATTATAGAGGAAAAAAGACTCAGGTACAGCCTAGGTGAGGAGCTCACCAGCTTCGACATCACCATGAACACAAGGAACTCCAAAAGCTCATCATTCAAGATGATAAGGGAAAGGGCTAGATGGTGGAGATTCTAACTCTGTAATGAAGGTAGTTTCTCTATAGAAAACAACAAAGACTACGCATATCGTGTATTTAAACTTATTTATGTGCCATCAATGTTTTTAGTCAAAATAAATCTATAGACAACAAATAACTTCTTGAGAAGAGAAAGCCCTAGAATAAACCTTGTTCATACTCCATAAGTTACAAATTAATAGATCACAGATGAAAGGGGTCACAGTATCCCACAATATGCAATGCCTATGGGGGAAATGGGCATGGCCTAACTACTGTGATCCAAGACATGCATATAAGGTATTCAATAAACTAAATAAAGAGGAAATAGAATGGGGTGGATTAACAACTTTGATAATCCCATCAACACTGACAATGCACACTTCCTAAAAACATGCTTAAAGAGTCTTTGAAGACAAAAGCAACTTGATTAAAAACATGAACATCTTTTTTTGGGCATTATAACAATGAAAACCCTAGACTTCATAATCCATTTTCCATTTTGAAACATATAGCAATGACGAGGTTAAATCTGAGTCAACGGAAAGAGAGATACTTGATCCTTCCTTGATGCCTTGCATTAATAAGAGGATGCGGGTGACATGGTATGTGATTTGAGACAAGCAACCATCCAAAAAAGCATGCATGAGTGTGTTGTCTATTTCTGCAAAGCGATAAAACACCACTACCTTCCTTCATGGGTATGGTAGGCAATGGAGGACACATATATCATCAAAAAAGGATTTATAGGAAGGGGTTTGGGTGGTGAGTGATTCCAATCCTCTTCTCCTTCTCTAGACGTTCACATTTTTAGGGCAGAAATAGAGATCCAACCACACTCACTGACTTATAATAAGCATATCTAAATGGCCTTATCAAAGGATAACTCCAACTATAGGTCCATAGAAGCCATAAATTTTGACCTCCTCGTGCATTCGTGAGGCTCACCAAAGTGATCCAAAATCTCAGCCTGATTATAACCTTTGCTAAGTGCCCTAAAAGCATTTGTTAGAACTTTTGATATCACTTAAATATTGGGTAACCTTATATCGGGTAAATCTTTTACTTAGCCAAAAATTCTCATCTCAAAACAACTTGTTTACACTTTCCCTAAAGACACTTTGTTATATCATTGGTTGGTCTCACAATCACAATGCTAGTGAAGTGATGTTCCTCCTTGTCCACATAACCAAACAGATCCCTGATCTAGGGGCAGTGAAAGCAGATGGAGGTGATGTTGGATGGATGGCCATTGATATGCTTCCTTCCCACCTCTGTGGTGTTGAAATCTTCAAAATTATATCTACTGACTTGGGGGTTAAATTACACTATATCCATCCTAACACTTTCTGATTGATTTTGTATACAAGACATGTTTTTCAGAATTCGGTGACATTCGGTACTCTAACATGACCAGTAGGTGAAACTGGGGGAGGGTCAGCACATTTACTCATTAAAAATCACATCTGAAGAACTATAAGAGCCACAAACTCCCTTTGATGGTGTTTCTGAGCACTCTCCCATCTAGGTTGTGCCTAAAGGGAAACATGTAAGACATGTGCATGGGAAAACATCAGCCTTGCATGAAATATATACCAACCTAAAGAAGGGAGGTGGCACACAACACCAAGGGAATATCGTGGTTCACAAATAAATGAACTTGGCCAAAACATAGCAAAAAAGAACTAGATTCACACATGGAACAAATGGGAAAATTATACAGCATAGATGATACCCATGCAATATATAGCCACTCAGTATACACTTAGACACAAAGATGTGGTGAATATTCTCCCAACAAAATAATAGATTTGACAATTGAAAAATTGGCATCATGTATATTCAATGTAATGAATAATAAGAAAAACCTCTCAAATCTATAGAAACATGGAGGATACCAACTAGCAAAAACAATTTTGTAAATTAAGTGGATGAGGGTACAAGGTGTAACATCCCTATAATTTATGTCTAGAATAGACATGAACAAGGATATTAAGTTACAAATTTAATTTCCTTTTAGTGATGTAAAATACCAGAGTAACACTGACATATGACGATTGAATGTTCTATCATATCCTAATTTATCCATGCACATTACCTAGCCCAAAAAATGATTGACTAAATTTTAAACATATATTGACCTCCCATGCGTGAATAAAATGTTCCCTTAAATTTGTATATGATCATATAATATGATATTAGATCTTCCATCAAAATTATGTAGTGTAACTCCTTGTAGACTTTTATTTATGTACTTGCCGCCCTAAATACCTAAATCATGTAATACATGTATTTACCTACTCAAATATGAGTTTTTAGTTGATATATAGAATCCTCATGTTCAGTTTTGTAAGTGTATCAAATTTCATTAAAAGTGGACTTTAGCTAGGTTAATCTAGTATAAGAGAGAAAGGATGCACAAATCATAGTCTAACACCTAGGTATTCAATTAACACAGTTGATGACCATGATGTTAACCAAGTTCCTACTTTGTTTAGTGTGACATGCATAAGGTTTAATCACAGGTTCAATACCAAATGTTGGATCTTGATCATGGGGTTGGGGACCCCATATTCTTCCTTACGCAAGAAGCACATCGGATAGTAGCCCGCAACCAACATCCTTGATATTTTTCTTCCTCTCCTCCGAAATCTCTTGATATATCACCACCATCATCCTCGGGAGACTGTTCTGAGTCCTTTGACCACTAGTCGAGGCCTATATTTTCCCTACATGGAAATTTTGAATTCTTCTTCCCCTACAATTTTGTGCAGCCACCACCTAAGCAACTTGACCTCATCTCACTGAACTCTGCTAAGCCAAAAAGTAGAATACGACCCCAAGGGAGACTAATCCAGAGACAATTACCTCCGTGGATAGATGAGGAACTATCAAAAGATTGACCTTCATCTCCAGCACTAGCGAGTTCAAGCTAGCAGTTGTGGTCTCCCAAATCAAATTGCTTTCTAAGTAAGCTTCCTTGCCAATCTTCCTTCATTTCCTTCAGCCTAGTAGTAATGACCATCAGCATGCACATGGACTCATAATGTCCAATTTCATGCCTTTACAGCTTATCTCCAGCTAGACCTCGCCACATCCAGACCATGGAAACCACTCATATAAATTGAGTAGACCATAAAAAAGCTAAATTAACCCTCAAAATCCTTGTTTTACCTATATAGAATGCATTTCTATGTTTGAACCTTTTACTCTATTTTTTACATACCACAACGTCACTTGAGGTTTAGAGTGTGAGAACACATGTTTAGCTATGTCTCTGGCTTTGGTCTGTCATCTTGGACTCAGTGAATATACTAGTTCAGTGAAGTTTATTCCTTTTCTTGACTTGCATCATTTACGTCCATCTAGCCATTACAACATGGACTTCTTCACTTCTTACAACCACCTAACCACAACGATGGGTCATTGAGACCAAAATCTCATAAGGAACTCTATAGTGATATTCTCTGTGTCATGGATTCTCTATTTTTGCATTCTGGTCGGAGATTGAATCTCCTGTGGAACCTATGGTCACATTGCTCGAGAAGAAGCCAAGGTACAATTTTACTTTCCTACCCCAACCCTCTATTTTGATGTGTCTCGCAATCCTGGGGTACAATAGGTGTTTCTTTATGTCATTTCAATATGCCTGCATAGAGATTTGAATTGAAGAATGACCAAGTCTACCTTGTCACACACCTAAGGTCGTGTGTGACAATGTCAGGGCATATTAGTCCTTCCTCCGTGATTTATTGATTTTTGAAAAAACTTTCTTCTTGATCTTCGAGTGGTTGGTACTCAGGAAAATCATATATTTTTATCTTGATGTCAGGAAATTTTGCACATGTACTTGTCTGAAAGGTTTAAACCCAAGAAACCATTTACCTAAGTTTTGAAGTCTAGTTTAGATCCTAAATCATGTGCTTTATTAAAGACCCTAAAGCCTATAGTAGACATTGAATATTAATACATATGATGTATTATGCAGGATAAATTAGGAGTGGATCAGGAATCAGGACATCATTATATCTATCAGAAAACTCATGTGAGTGGTTATGCACATTGAATATTATTAGGAGTTCAAAGGATGCTTTATTCATTTGTATATAAATATTGTTCATGATTAATGCCAAAACATGCTATCATTCATTATATGGTCAATAAAATTTGTATCATGATGAGGGACATGTTTATATACCCCATTTATAATGACATCAAGTCAATCATTATGCTTCATGGTAATGTGAACTATGCAAATAATATTCAATATTTAAGGAATCATGTTATTGGAGATATAGTCAATTCATCATGTTATATGAGAACTTTGTTGCATGATAATAAGCCATGTTTATGTAAAGTATTAATTAGGTGATCCTCCTATGTTAATGAGCATGTTGGTGCAATGAGCACTTTGGTGCAATGAGCACTTGGGTGCAAAGTGCTCTTGGGAGCAATGAGAACTTTGGTGCAAGTTTATGTGGAGAATCCACCTTAATTAACCCACTAATTGCAACTAATAATATTATGTAGATGATTCATAATTATAGCATGACATTTAATGTTATTTAAAAATCCTACATAATTTATATGTTATCTTTCTATATTGCTACTCAGTGTAAGATATGTAGTTTTCTCGTTGCTTTGTATAGCTATGGATGAGATGTCCTTAGGTGGTGAGCAAAACAAGTTTGAATCTTAAGCCTCAATACAAGGACATCATCAAGAGTTGAGAGCACCCAGGTGGGTTGCCTTTATCCTAGTTGCATAATATGTTTTAGATTAGTTACATGATGTTTAACTTTGAACTTTTGATTAGGCTGTGTATTAGCTTCTTTTCTGTTGAACATTGAGAAAGAGATTATCTATTGTGTTATTGTGTTGCTTATATTTAGTTATTCAGTTTTGGTGTGATATTCAAGTAATGTAACACCCGCTCTTTCATGAGTTTGGAATTGATGCTTACATTTATGTGCATATGCAGATTTTGGTGTTACATAAGGAGAAAGATCAAGACAATACATGTAACTCATAGATTGTTACAATGATAATTCTATTGATTATTATATCCATCTAGATCCCCCAAAAAAAATTATTTCTTGATAGGTCCTCACATCTTTCAAAGATTTTAGGCAAAAGAAATAGATCAAGCTTTAATAATGAACAAGGTGCACATTTAGAACTTTCACAATAGAGCATGATTTAGGATGGGAGGGGAAATACAAAAAAATAAAGTCAATCAATAATTATCCTCCCTTTTCATGTGATTTCTTTTCAGTAATACATCCTTTATCCTTTATTTATTGCATGCATCATATGTTATTGTGTTACAACTCTTCAGTATGATGGTTATATCCTAGAATGTTTGTAGTTTGCTTTCAGCTAAAAGAATTAGAAATGTAGGCATAGAATCTTATCCCTTTGACCTCAGATAGTCTCAACAACTCTATATTCTGGGAGGCAACATTATTAGAGACTGGATATAAAAACCATCATTGGGTCTTACTAGTGGCATTCTGGTGGGATGGAACAACCAATATGTTAAATTTCCTAATCATGATATCGGTGCATATCATATCATTGTGGGTCTTATCAATAACACTAAAAATAAACATTGGACCATTATTGGGATTTATGAGGACCCTAGTCACAAGAAGTGCTCCTTCTTCTTCGAACTAAATAGCCTTGTTGAGGTATATAAACACAAAACATGGCTCTTATGAGGTGATATCAATTGTGTCAGGTTCAGCATTAAGAGATTACACACCAGTAAAACCATCCAACAACACAAACACAATTTGAATAACCTCAACAACTGTATCAATCTATTTGGATTGATTAATTACAAGGTTAACAACTTGGGAAACACATCCACTCTAGATCTATCTTGGTCTATGCTAGATAGATTTCTCTATACCAAACTTTTAGAGGATCTATACCCATTGAGTTAATCTAGGGATGGTGCTAGGATGATCTACAATCATATGTCTATCTTATTGAATACTTTTTATATCTGATGGGGGGCTTCTAGATTCACTACCAAAATATATTAAACCAAGTACGGTAAATATGAATATATCATCTCCTTCATATGGCTTTATAATCATTATGTCAAAGTACCCAAGGAGCTAGAACAAGACCTTACAAATTTGGGACAATCTCAAGGAATGGAAGGGCACTTCAGGTAATACTCATCAGAGGCTAAAAGTTCTACATTAGGAAATAATAATAGATAACACTATGGTTGATAGAAATGAGCTAGATATAGATCATATCAAAGCACAAATGCAATTTTTACTCTTTACAAGTAGTTATCTAGAAATAAAGGTCAAAACAACATTGAATCCAAGAAGGGGATCTTAATACACATAAAAAAACATTTTGATCCACACTCTTGACTATGATGTGTGTATCTCCATTAACATAATGGGAACTGTATTGCATGTTCCTACATATTTTAAAAATCTCTTCAACAATAATAGAAACTTCTCATAGGAAATCATCTTCAACTGATAAGCCCTTTGTCATAAGAAAGTTAGGCATAACCAATAGCTTGTGATACCCTTAACCCAAGATGATATCAAAAAGTTTTTTTTCATTAGGGGATTACAATTACAATGGTTAAATCGTTCAGTTATGTCCTTTTACATACATAATTGGGATACCATGGAGAATCACATTTATAGTATAGAAAATAGTTACATGAGGATGAAACTATTAATATTAGACTTTTAAATAATGCACACGTTAACCTCATTTAAAAAGTTTATAACCTTAAAAATTAGTCCATATATCCCTATTAGTCTTATCAACAACTCATATAAAATCATGGTAAAGGTCCTTATCTGTAGATTATTAAAAATCAATTGATCATATGATTAGTACGGAACAAACTTCCTTTATAGAAGGTCGCAAGATCCATGATGTATATATGTTGGTGAATTAAATCTACACTCATGTCAATCCAAAAAGGTCTATTTGCTTGCTCTCAAGCTTGTTTTCATGAATACCTTTGACAATGTCAACTAGAACATTCTTATCCTTTGCCTCGAGGGATATAATTCCACTCCATAATGATCAAAGGAATAGATTCATGTGTCAAATCTGATAACTCATATGTTCTCATCAATGGATCCCCCCTTCGGGTACTTTAAATGGACTAGCAAACTCATAAAATGTATCCTTTATCACCTTATGTTTTGTCATTATGACTTCTACATTGTCCTCTATGTTTTATTTAGGTGTTGAGAACAACTACTCGAAACAAAAAAAAATCTTACTTGACAAGCATATTATACAGTTTGACAATGACATGATCATTTTCTTAGATCATGAACAATAATAGACACTACTACAGTTTTAGGTATCTTTCATTTCAAGCCTAAAAATACACCTTTCTAAATTCACATTAGCTGGTATTTGTATTAATCAAGCAATGTTAGATGGATCAACCATATCATCCAGTGCAAATTTGAGGCCTTAAACCTCAAAATCTAGGTTTTCCCCTTTTCCCTTCAAAATTATCGACCTTAACTTTTCAACCCATTCTAGACAAGATGACTATGAGATTGGATGGTTGGAGATTAGCGTGCCTTAAAAAGTTGGGCAACGTCATGTTCGTTAATGCATCCCACTGAGGTAAATCTTCATATTTTCTTAATTGTATTCCTTCAACACAGAATAACTTCTTTACAGATTAAAAAAATCATAAGGGACTTTCTCTAGGTAGCACAATAAAAGCAAAAAAAGTCCACCTTGTGAAACAGGGAAACTATTAGCAAGCATAAAGCTCTTGGCAGCTGGGGCATCATTAGGATCAAGCTTCACTCATAATTTTCTTTAACAAAGTCACGGTCAATGATACAGAAAACACAATCAGTAATTGGTTACACTATGTTAAACACAAATAGTATAGGAGAGGGACTTCCTGGAGAAAATTAAAAATAAAAAAGTATCACAGTTTTGGAAATACCTGAACAAAAATGTACACCTCCTCAAGGACACCATTCACACCCCTCCTCATATCTAGGAAAGCATGTCTTTTTGGAGTGACTCATGATCGCCCTTTAGTAGGTTGTCACACTTCAGGATCAGTATGCATATTGCAAACAATGGCTGGTCCCTAAGCCGAGATAAATTCCACAACCTAATCATATCCAATAGTCAAACTAATCGAAAAAGGTTCCTAGTTGAAACACTTATTGGTATGAGTGGATTTGTATAAATACCTACTACAAAGACCACACAATGTACCGAAGGTTTCATGGATTTGGGGTGAGAAATATACACTCAACAAAGCATACAAATTTTCATTAACTTGTGTTACAACATTTTTTAAGGTGCACACTTTTTTGAATAACAAGTGCCCACCAAAATCACATGTCTAATCAAACACAATGAGCTTTATGTAGGAATTGAATGCATGAAGAGAGGGTTCCAAGGCCCTTCAATTTGATTACTATGTTGATGCAATTAAGAAAGCTCCCAACATATTTTTCTCATTGTATATTTTCCTTATACATGTGGGATATTTTAGCTATCATGTTCCAATGTAAAATATCAACCACAATCATGACACACCATTATGTGCATACGACTCTATACTCTACCATATTTACAATATTGAGACTTTTTGGGACATTTCTTTTAAAGATTATGGCAAGGTATTGTCTTCTTGTATCCTTTGGAACATCTTCTTAGAATGCAAGGATAGAATCTTTTAACTCCAAAGCATCAAATTTTATTATTACAAACATTTGTTCCACTTAAAGAGTGTGGAACCTTTAGTTCTTCCACAATTGATGTTGCCCATTACGTAAGGCAAGGGTCTCCCAGCACGCCTTTGCTTTCATATAGGATGAAGAGGTTATTGGTCTTAAGGGAGTCATCAACTTTGAAGCTGATGCGGACATGGTCACTCCAACCAGGGACTTGATCCTCCTTTGATCCTTCACATGTGATACCACCTTATGGTGTTGTGAAGACTCTACCACAACTTGATCCTACAACATTGGTTATTGTCTAATCTCACAACCACCTTTTTGTTGTGGGCTATTTAAGGGGATCCCACCCCCATGTATAACAAACTTTCTTAGGTCATGTGGCATTCAACTTGATCCTTAGTGGGCTTCTGAGGGTATCCCACCCCCACATACTTACCCTTCCCTAGCTACATGGACAGGACGCCTCTACTGCTCTTGCCTGGAACTTGCTCCTTTTTTTTTGTTCATGTATGTCTCGGCTATACACTATTTTCTCCCATTCTATCTAATATATTTGCAAAGTTTAACAAAACACCCATTGGATATATACATTGTTGATCATGTAAGTGAACCTGAAATAGATCCTTGAGAATGAGATTTCCCTTCTCTCCTATTCGACTATGAAGATTCATAACTAGTACATGTCTTCAAGAAGTAAGAAACAAGGGTGTCTTCCAACATAATCTAATCGACGGATTTGTACTCTATCAGACATTAAGATGTGCATCAATCGATGGATTCCAACAACAATACTTTGGATGGCTAAGGAATTCAAGACTGGATATTAAGCTCTTCTGATTTTGATTGATTTCCTATGTCATCCTTATCCAAAGTCAATCGGGCTACTTTCTCTACCAAAATCTCACAAGTGATAGACCATATCTAGCCTAAACCTCGTCAAAATATTCATTATTGTTTCAAACACATCCGTAGTAGTTGGGATGTCCGAGTAGCCTCAATAGGTACATTGCAGGAATGATTTTATTTTACAATTTTCAAAATATCCTTCAGTGTACTTAATTAGGCTACTCCGGACACCCCAACCACTACAGTTGTG
>CAVNZW010000100.1:0-16284 GCA_963693085.1 Alisma plantago-aquatica
CCCAACCCCAACCCCAACCCCAACCCCAACCCCAACCCCAACCCCAACCCCAACCCCAACCCCAACCCCAACCCCAACCCCAACCCCTTTATTTTTATTATCAAATATTCAGGAACACATAGAAGATATTAAAAATCAAAAACAAGAAAAAATAGAACTCTTCTCAAAAAATGCACCCTTTAAAAGGCACTCATATGTGTATACGAATGCTATTAGGATCTCTTAGAAAGTAAAGAAATTCGGATTGTTGGGGTAACTTACTGAGAATATTTTGGAAAATTAGTGCCTTTTTATTTAGTTGTAGAGCTATTAGATTTACCAAGTTTTATTTTGCGTATATCTTGACAATTCCACTATTTTTTCCAGTCGGTTCCAGCCTATTTTTCTGAAAGAAGGCGTATTTCTTTAAGAGAGTTCGAGCTTATCCTTGCACTCTGGAAAATGCCTCTTCTTCTCGATGGAGAAGATATAATGGAAGCACTTGCAGCAGTAAAAGATGGTATTTGATGGTATTTTTTAAATAAAATCTTACGCATTTCTCTCCAGGGTAGACAGATCATCTTTATGGTTCCATCTTAAGGTTTAGATCGAATATACACTTTCCTCATCCAGCTATTTTTTATTAAGTGGACATGTTAGTTGTCTTCTATGGCCTATTTTTGTATTATCTGTATGTGCTTTTTCACTTTGCTATAATGATTATTTAGTATTAACTTTTAATGCGCGAGTATTTAAGGTTGTAGACTGCTCAGTCTTTTTTATATTGATGGATCTTGGGGTTAGATTAAGATTGTTTGTTGAGTTAAATTTGTGATTTGCTCGATAAAATTACTAACTTGGTTTGGACTTGCTTGTCTCCATTGTTCTGTGGTGTGCATTGGAAATTGGCTAATATTTGGCTTTGTATTTTTTGGTGCTATTTCGTAGCATATACTAAAAAATAAATATAAATTGAGGCTAAGCGGAAGAAATTTAATATATGCAATACCTCAATATCAATCATAGTACTTTTAAAAATCATCCAGGCTATTAATCCTCTTCAGGGAGGGAAACTAGCTCACATGCTACTAACGATCCATATTCTTTGCAATTTCTTCAGATTACTTCGAAGGAAGTTATTTCAAATTGAATGGTTTTTCGGTATTTTTACAGCCTTAGCATTTACAGGATTCAGAGCACCCAACTCCTGAGTTAAAGCATTCGCAATATCGCTTTAAACAGTTGGATTTTTTACAGTTGCACCGTTTTTATGCTAAACTACAATTCCGAAGGCCTCCATCTTTGATAGTTGTCTTGGCATGCGCAATTTATTATTTAAACTTCTCTGTATTTTTACACTAGAGGCAGGCGCAATCTTCGCCGCACTCCTTGCCAGTGGAGAAGCACTCACAATACATTTTAAGGCAATAGGTTTTTTTGCATGTACATCCAGTTTTCTTTTTTTTAGCTGAAGGAGTGGTATTTTGTGGAAGCAGCATGCGCTATCCCAATGAATCCTCCTCCTTGAGAGGTGTAAATTTGAGAGGTAATTATATGCTTTCGATTGACTAGTGGTTGGGAATGCCGTTTATGGTGTTGATCATTTTGAGAGTGTGGTTTATATCTGGGAAATTCTACAGAGAGGGCAGGTTGAAGAATGAATTTTTAGTTAGTTTGGAGTGCATTCACGGTCTTTTTGCAATGATAATAGCTTTAATTAATAGCTTAATTTTATAATATCCCCATCCATTCCCCAACACAAATCGTTTCGTTTTATAAACAAGCACCATTTTCAATATTTTACTCCCCTCATTCAATTAAAATTAATTTGCGATAATACTATATAACTATGAGTCAATAAAATCACAGTCTCAAGTTCACCACGCTTAAATAGGTCTAAGCCTATGCCTAGAAAACTAATAAAAATTTACTGATCCTTGACGACTATATCCTCGATGTTACTTCGTTTGCTTCCCACCATCCAGGTGGGGCAAGGCTAATTCAAGACTGTAACTTGAAGAATGTTGAATAATAAATGAAGTTTCACCATCCGCTGACAATCAACTTGGCCAATACAATGGCCATTGGCTCATTCAAAAAAGAAATAGAAAGGATTATCCATCCCGAATAAGCCTTACTGACCCAGATATGGAACCTAAATCACCAACAGTATATGCACGTTATTACCTCACCCTATTGGCTTTTCGTTGAATCTCCCAAAATGTTTGAGTCCGACTTTCTTGACAAGTTCTCCCATTGCAGATGGTACTATGCGCTTTTAATGCCCACCATTGTTATCTCCTATCTTTTCTTAAGGATTAAAGACTGGAGTGGCTTCAACATGGGCCAGGCCATATTTGCTTCAGCCATCGGGCTGTTCTTTTTCACTCTTGTCGAATATTGCCTGCATCGGTTTATTTTTCATTCTGACAAGTACATTCCAGACAGTCGAGTTGCTCGATATGTTCACTTCTTTGCACATGGAATTCATCATATGCTGCCTAACGATCCGTAATAATGCATCTATTTAGAGATAGGCTTGTCCTTCCTCCTCCACTCTACTGCATTATCTTTACCCTGGGATACTTTACTCTTGGAAAGATAGTGGTATTCGATGACCTTATCTTCTAAACATTCTTTTGGGTATTCTTTCAAATCGGGTACAGCACATATGATATTTCTCACTATGCGCTGCACCACATTGACACATCTAAGACAAAAGGAGGATATTTTCACAATCTGCAACGCTACCACAACCAACACCATTTCGGTGGAGAATAGGCTGGTTTTGGAGTAAGTTCCAGATTTTGGGATATAATATTTAGAACTGGCTATACAAATACTAAGAAGGAATGATTCGCTGTTATCTAAATATGACATCCTTTGTCGCATTATTTAGGTTGAATAATTGGGTAGGCAATAAATAGATATATGATATTCTTTGGTATGTCATACTGATCATGACTCAGAAGTCCTATCGATCCAGGATACGGTTGCACTCCCTAAGAATTTGGTTTCTTTTGATTCCCAGGTGGAAGTCTTCTCCAAGGTTGCACATATCGAATAGTTTTTTATTATGTTTTTGCAATAATCTGGTATAGTTGTTGGCGTACATGGGGCTAATCCAAAGGTAGTGGATGGGGGCAGTGATAAGTGGCCACCAGACCATGCCTTTGTTGACATATATCCTCCAGGAGGTTAAGACATTGCCGATCATGAAGGCATATCCGAGTGATTTGAGCACCACATCATAGTTGTATTATCTTTATTAGTCCTTCTTTACCTCTTGGCAATGTATGCCCAATCACGTTCTTCCTGAGTCTTATACAGATTAGTATCGAAATCAATAACGTATTGCTCCAAAAAACGTTTACGAAGCTCGCTTGCTTTTAGTTATTCAGCAGTATAACCTCGCTTGAATTCCCAATCTTCCTTTTCGCGGATATATCTTCGGATTTGAGCTGACATCTCACTTCAAAATGATTAATATTATGAAGCAACCAATTAATTTATCAACAATAATGTATAGATATAATCAAATAGTGTAAATCTATCCGACTTCCGTCACTGCAGGTGAAACTTCTTCCTTCTCCCTGCTCTCGCACTCCAAGAACCAGTGCTCTAAAATTTCATCAGCTGTTATTCGATGCGACACTTTTATTGCCAGCATCGCCTTCAAAAGAGATAAGGCTTATTTGTCTATATTACTATAGAGCTAAGCTTAGAGATTTATTTGGGCTGCTAAGTTTAGTCTGTGGATTTCAGTGTGGTCGGATCCTTCAAAGAGGTAACGGTTTGTTAGAAGGATGTGGAAGATTACTCCTGCTGAGAAAATGTCACATGCTACTTTTATCTTCTTATGCTCCTTCATTCTTATGATTTCAGGAGCAACATACCCAGGAGTACCGCATTTATAGAATAAGTAAGGTTCATCCTAAGTGAAGATCGCAAGGCCTAGGTCAGCAATTACAGGCTAGAGCGAGTGCTCATCTTTAAAGATGATGTTGTCCAGTTTTATATCTCTGTGTGCAATACCAAATTTATGTAAGTAAGCCAACCCTTCAATGATACCCCTCATTATTTGTCGAATTTAATCTAAAGTGAATTTTCTTTGCTTATTTAGCCTTTAAACAATGTTTCCTCCTGAGAGCCGATCAAAGATGAGGTAGATGGCTTGGTCTGATTCAAATACTCCGTGAAGTTTGATGATATTCTAATGATCTATGACCCGTAAGAAGGAGATCTCCTGATTCAAAGATTTCATTCTCTCCTCCTTTTCAGCGAGGTAGGCCTTGAGAATAACTTTGGCGGCGTAGATTTATCCATCTTAAATTCTGTTAATTTCGTAGACAGTAGCTGTGCTACCTCTTCCTATTTTTCGGATGGTCTTATAGACATGGTGGAATCCAACTTCGTTGATATGTTTGGCGAGTTCCCTCAACCAAATTTTAACTAATCCTTCAAAGGCAATGCATATATCAACATATTGTTGTTAAGAGTTGATGAGTCTGAATCCCAGCAAATTCTTAGGTTCATGGAAAGAAGGGTTTTTTCGATAGATTCTTTGAAATTTAAGACCTTCCTATAAAAATAATCCATGAGTATATTAAAAAACATCTGATTTTTTGGTGGAAACGAGAAGTATATTATCTTTTAATTCTATTTTATTTTAATTCTAAGCTGATTGTTTCAAGACCAAAAAAGAGGAAAGATTAATATAGTGTGAGTGTATGCATTCTTAAGGGAGGTGATTAACGCCCATAAAAAATTAACTTATCTTTTTTTATTTTTAGTCCATCTACTATATTATGTTAATATTATAATCACAACCCATATCACTACTAATCTTCATAAAACATACATCCATTCCTCAACAAAGGCACGCCATCGCCCCGTGCTCACCCAGCCGACCCTAGTTTATTCGGAAATATTGATATTTTTGTAAGTGGGTGCTGATGTAGGTTTATTATAAAACTTATATATATATCATCAATAAAAAGAGAATCAACATCACAAATCGGCATCTATTCCTGTTTTATTGGACTGTAAGATTCAAATGTTTAGCTGTGATTCCACTTTTTGAATAGAGAACTTTGAGCAGAGATTTTATTTAAATTTAAGTATTGGATGGATGATTCTATGTAAAAAATATATGAGAGACTACTATTAATTTTGTATATGGCTTTTAGTCGACCATGCTGTATCAATATCATGTTTGTTCTAAGGCCTTACTACTTTTAAGAAAATGCCATATTCCATGGTGGAATCGATCTTGAACCTCTTCAAAAGGTTTATTAGCAGATTTAATCCTCTGGAAGATTGTTTCTAGCGATTTATTAAATTGAAGCTCAACCTTTTGATACTACACTAATATCAATAAGTAAGGGCCCCCTGTTTGCTTCACTGATTCCAAAGAATATCCTTGGTCGCCTTTGCCAATTTATTCCTTCATTGAGTTGTTTCGTAGCTGGCCGATCCTTCAAATAATCCTTTCTATTATTCAGACGCACCCTTAATGTTCTTTTGACTTAATGATTGGTTTTTTCTCTGCTTTATCTGAGTCTACTTTGAATAGAGTATGTATGTAGTCTTGGTAGTATTGAGATACAGTTTATATCTGTGATAAGGTTATATTGCTTAAAACAATCATTATATTAATTACTCCTATTTTTTCCCCAAAGCAGCAGGCTAACTCGGTACAGTTGAGAATATATGCTGTGAGAGGATGGAATCGTATCTAAAGGTATTGATAAATGGGGTATGAGAAATACCATCTGAACTGTCCATGGTGAAACTATCATAAAAACATGTATTACTCCATCAAATTGATATCCTATAGCAATTTGGATTAACGCATTTTATTCACCAGTTTTGGTTATTTCTCTTCTATTTTAGATTTGCCTATTCTTGATGATGTTACCGTGAGCTTCTTTATCTTTGATTATTTCTCATTTTACTTGTGATTCATATTATTATCCTCTCGGTGCTAACTCTTGACGTCTTCCTATTCTTCTTCTTCTTGTCTTGAGTGCTCCTCACTCATCTTCCCCTATTTGATTTTGCTGGTATTTTTAAGATATTTCTAAGTCTTTTTGGCACCAAAGCAGCAATTCATATTATTTATATTACCCTAGGCCAGCAAAGTGATAATAGAATAAAAATCAATCATCTATAAGTCCTCCTTTTTTTCTTAAAAATTATCGTATTTGCTCACTAAACCTTTTTATAAATAATACCTTATTACAACCCAACTAAATTACATGGTCTTTTCCTTCATTTTGATACTAGATAACACAATAATTTTAAACCTTTGCATTTTTGATGTACTTCCCTATTCCTTAGCCAATTGCTGGGTATTTTACATCTGTAATATTTTAAATTCTTATTGCTCGTCGATTATTTAAATCCTAGCTATTGGCGCAAATTAGCATGTCTTCTTCACTACTAATGAAGATCTTTTTATTGTGAGGTTTAAAACCATTTTTTGCATACTTAGTAAAAAAATATCCCTACTTTAGCTACAGTAAAGATCTTTACCATTCATTAATGCTGCTCGTTGATTATTTTTTTACTTACTAGACTGGTTGCTACTGGGCAAATTATAAATTTTAGAAGTTAACATCGGCAACATTGAATTTGGAAGTGTTGGCACGCGATTACTGATGACTTTATCCGACTTATCCAAATACCATGAAATCTTTAATTGATTTATCTTTATTAGAAGATACGCTGACAGCACTTGAATTAAAATTGTGGTTTTCGTGTATGTCTGCTGCTTGGAAAGGTACCCCATTTAAAGTGTATTCCAGCTGGTTTCGCTAGTTTGAAAATTATGAGCGTCGTAATGATGAAGAATGCGATAATTTTTAATTATTATTGAATTTTTATATTTTTTTGTCATTGAAGCGAACACTACTGCCTTTTCTTTTCATTTATCTCTAAGTTTGCCTTAAGTCTTCTTTGTCCTAAGGCTAATGAAGCATCCTCACTGATGGTTTCGGTTTGATTTGGCTAGTTTTTATTTCCTTTTCTTCGATAAATAAACTTTTATTCAAATCTTTATCTGCCACAATTCTATGATTCGTAACAAAGGCTAAATCCCATGCTTGCCTTTCTTATTGATTTGCGAATTACATATATAGAAATAGTGTTTAATCATCTTTAAATTCAACTCTCATCTTTTTCTCTCCAAGGTATTTCACTTCAATTATCGATGCCAATTTTAAAGATTTTTATGAACGGTAGTTTATGTAGAATGTAAATTTATCGTAGGATAGTTCAGACCGTACTAATTCATAATCGACCTTATCAAAGTCATATTATTTTATATGCAATTTGGTTAAAAAGATGCCAAGGTTACCTTCTTTATTGATAAATGGCAAATGTTCCTTCCAAATTTCTTCCTCCCGTTCAGTTTAAAGTATTTTGAGTTCACTGATTTCAGAACTGATAGCAAAAATCTTGGACTAAATCTAATCATTTTGCATTCTGAATTTTTATATTTCTTGTTCGATTACTTCTCGTGAAGGGGAGGACTCATGGGACGAGGTATTTGAGTTCCAAAGTATTAAATCTTGATTTCTGGGTGGTGAAACAGGGTTGGCTACAAATACAGAGCTATTGGTGGAATAATTAAGTGAATGATTTTATGAGCCATTGGATAGCTTAGCTCCTTTGCTCACTGGCAGGTCTAAAAGATTATTCATTTGGCTTACGGGAAAGGATACTCGATGGTTGGATGAATTTGGATTTATGTTGGTTAAGATGTCAGAAACATTCAGTGATTACATGTGCGATTATTGCAGCACTTTCGATTTGAGTTAGATTGATGCCTTTTTTAGATCATTGAGCCTCTGCCGTAATGATTAAACTTGCATCATTGTTTATTAATTATTATAAACTGTCAAGTTTATTCAATTCATGACTCAAACAAAATAATTTGCATAGAGGAAGCTACAAAGTATTTAAATGTTTTCGTTAATATAATAAATTGGATATGAAAATTACAGCCTTCCAAATAAATGCTTTTTCTAAGGCCAAATAAGGAGGAAATCCAGCTGGAGTTGTCTTAAATGCTGATGGTTTATCAGAAGATCAAATGAAAGGGATAGCTAGGAGGCTTGGCCTAAGTTAGACAGCATTCATAATGAAATCAAATGTTGCTGATTTCAAAATACGCTTTTTTACACCTTCCGAATAAGTTGACTTATGTGGCCACGCGACCATTGGTTCTTTTGCAGCAATGCTATATAATGGTAATATTAAACATGGCAATTTTACGCAATAAACAAAGGCAGGTATTTTAAATGTTAAGGTTATGTAAAACGAAACGATTATGATGAATCAGACAAAGCCGAATTATTTATAAGTTTTAGACTACGAGGAAATAGCCGATTCTTTGAATATTTCGGTCGAATAGTTAAATAAATAATTGCCAATACAGGTTGTGTCAACTGGCCTCAGAGATATTATGGTTCCAATCAAAAATATGTAAGTGCTCAAAAGTATTAAACCTGATTTCAACAAAGTTTCAAAGATAAGCAAAAAGTATAATGTAATTGGTTACCATATATTTTCGCTTGAGACTCTTTTGAATTCAAATGCCCATTGTCGAAATTTGGCCCCTTTATATGGTATTCCTTAAGAATCAGCCACAGGTACATCAAATGGTGCTTTAGCCTGCTACCTACACAAGTACAACCAGATAAGTAATGAGCAAGCCAAACTATTGACATTTTAGCAAGGCTATACTATGAAAATGCCTTCAGAAATCATTGTTTCTTTGAATTTAGAAAATAACGACATCTGTGAAGTAAAAGTAGGTGGAAGAGCTCTGTTTATCTCTGAAAACTCAATTGAAGTATAATAAAAATGATTGCCCAATTCACTAGCAAATTGATTTTTATCTTTAATGTTTTCACATGTAGATATGTGCTATATATAACTTTATAAAGATTAATATAATATCTAATTAAGCTAACTAAAATAATATAAGCCTATAATCATTAATGCAAAGAATACTTGCCAATACGAGCTTCTCTAATAACTTCATAGGCTTAAACTGGACAGTGTTCTGCATTGAGATTTCCAAAGTTGGCACTCTAGCAATTGTAGTCAATGACATAGGCAAGATAGATTGAATCGCCAACTAATCCAGTGGAATCCATAAAGTATGTGGCAATTTATAAGCTAGCCAGCAAAGTTACCTACGTAAAGGAAGAATTACCAATAAGGGGGCAATCAAATTGAAATGCTCAGTATAGGTTTGCGGGTGCTGGGCAATCAGAAAGTAGCAAATAATCACACTTACCAAGATAATGAAGATTTTCATCAATGTTATGTAGAAATTACCAATCATATATAGCTAAGGGAATGTATGTTTTGCAGTTTGTCTGATGTCCCTAATGGTCCGACTGGAAGCACAGAATGGCTGCGAATACATGATAGTTCCAATATATGAATATTTACTTAAATCTTAGCAGCACCATCTATGACAGCAGCAAAGATAGTTGTAGCACCCGCTGCTTTGTTATTAGAGTTGGTGCATCAAGACATTAAAAGATTCAGGGATATACGCTAGAATCCAACCGAATACAATCGACCCCATATGTTTAATTGACAGGTAAATGCTTGGACATAAATTGTAACTTATTCTGCTATAATCTTTTTATTGCTTTTTCTCATTATAGTACCAATGGATGGCAATTGATTCAAATAAAAAGTCAGAGTATGCTTGCAAGTACCCATGTGTCCATAGCATCTAAACAATAATCAATATCGAAAATATTCCCTTGTTTATATAATGCTGCCCTTATACTTGAAGTTAGGAAATCTCCAAAAATTTTATATTTATATAGAGTGACCCTAAAGATACTGCTGACAGTGCAAAAGACACAATGATCATATAGCAGTTTTACCAAAAGCATATCTTGGCAAGCTTTAATGCAGCTACAATGAATCTTAACCTTTGCTGTTTTAGTAGAATAACGAACAAAGAGACTACAAATCCAAGGATAAATGCGGCTCCAACAATAAGAGAGACATAACTATGCTAAGTGGCGTAGGTTTACTGCAAATCTTGATTGACAAATGGCAGCTTATTTCCAAAGAAACGATAGATAAATCCACAACCAAGTAGAAGCATAAGAATGAGCATGAGAGGAAGTACTAAATAGATCGATATTGAAGGAACGGTGAAACTAATTATGACGAGCGAGAAGCTCAAGGCAATCACACATGATAGGCTCGTCAAAATGTACACAATGGAACTAGAAATTGCCAAAAGAGGATGAGCTTCAGTTGTTTTTCCCAATTTTTATTCTACTTATGATGAGCTCATCTTTATTGCTGAACTTGCGAAAATGGCTAAAAAGATAATGGATGCCAATAGTGCTAGATACAGCAAGCAGCAGAACAAATCAGTGCATTTTCTTTAGCCAATTGGTCCTTCTCTGCATCTAACATTAAGCTGTAGTGCATTTTCGTCCTCTTCATGATTCATTTTTGAAACTACGATGATTATTATTATGGTCTATTTAAAATCTTGCTCTCATACTATTTGAGTGATACTATATTATATTTTAATGAATAGGTAGGGACGAGTGAAGCGTCAGAATGAAGGCCTAATAAAGGAGCGATATCAAGCCTGCTATGCGAAATTCGTGGAGGGGTAATTTAGTTATAGTTCCCATGTGTTGCTGAAGCGAATATGTTAGAACGGGCAATCTTAACCATACATGGGGGGTATTCCTTTGGGGAAGATCATGCTTGAAGTAGTGAAGATAATGATGATGAATGAACTGGAAATCTTGTTTTTAGGCTCAACTTTGCAAGAAATGAAATGGAAAGTCACCGATCACTGCCTTAATTAATACCTTGACGAAGTCACTGATGTTACTCCGGGCTTGGAAAAAGATTTACAAGCACAGAGAGTACAGCTTTCACTCCTGCTCATAGCTTACATCGTCAAAATCTACCTCAACGAAGAAAATTCATTAGTTGATTTCAAAATTAGAGACATAATTAAGGGAAATTTCGATCGCATGTATCAGAATTGGGTACAGAAGGTACAAAATCACTTTAAATTCAACCCCAAAAATATGAATAGGCTTTTTCGTGAACTTGATAATTCCAAGCGGGAACGAAAATTTCAAATTGTCGATTACAACAGACTGGTTTCTGATTTTTTCAAGCAGAACGAGATAAACGTATAGAAGCAAAGCAACAGCTAAGAAATAATTCGATATGAAGAGCACTTCGAGCCACCCATCCAGGAATAGAGGTAATAATATAACCATGAGTCAATTTACCGCAAAGAAAGCTAAGTTCAAATAAATAGACGATCTTCAGATATCCTTATGACTCGACGATCCTCAGCTAATGAGTTCCTCATGCCCGAGGACAACAGGAGAAGTAAATTTGAAATGGTCCGAAATCAATCGATAGACGATCGTCGCTGATTATGCATCTGTTATTGGCTTATTTCCGATACTCATAATGAAAAAATGAAGAAATCACTCGATATTGAATGTTTTCAATCGAATACTGTTGACTTTATTTCTTATTTACTCTTTGAATTCAGGCTATTATTTTTGCTTCAGTTTGCTTGCATACTCTTTTTTCCTCAAAGAAAAAACGATATCAACTGTATTTTTAAAGCAATCTTGAGTACTCTTACCTATATCTAAGCTTTGTGATTTTTTAGTACGAACTAATTTTTCCTAGAATCTGCCTTCATCCTTAGTATTTTTGGCTTTGAGTTGGCGTTCAGCGTTTGAGACTTTTTCAACAATATCGATAAGAACTTTGCTATTTCTATTCGTCATTATTAGTGCATACTGTAATTATTCTCTTAAATGCTGAACTTAATCAGCCTTTCTCTTCTTTGAGTTTACCTTCTGCCTATACCCTTGAATCGACCTTCTTGGAGTGCGGCTGGTCTTGATCATTTTTTAAAAGTAAGTTATCTAAGGTGGTGAGAATTTATTCATTTCTTGGAATTTTTCCTTTACTTTTTGGTATTTCATATTGGGAAGTGTAGATTGAAGATAATCGGGGACTGATTTACGACTATTATAAATGATAGTGTTCCATGATTTACCGTCATAATACTGTGGATAGGGGAACCGATTGGTCAATAAATCATCTTCTAATGTTTCCATCATAAATATATTAACTTTACGCAATTGATTAAACTCAACCAATAAAAAAATAATTAATAAGAAAGGATTATCTATTTAAATAATTTCACATCAATCAAAATGTAACCTTCTTTCCAGCAAAATTGCCAATTGATCCCTTTTTAGCATTTTTGTCGTCTTGGCTAAGGTTCACAGTTGAGTTTCCTGGATTTCTTGGTGGCCCTCCTCTACTGAAGCCTCCTTGGTTTCCTCCATATCCTCCTTGACCTCCTCCAAATCCACCTTGAGGCTTGTCTCTCTGGGTAGCCTTATCTAATCTAATAGTTCTTCCGTCAAGATTTCCACCATTCAACTCTGAGTAGGCTTTTTGTGCTGTTTCAACATCGTAAAATTCAACATATCCGAATCCTCGAGGCTAAATAATAACATTAGTACCTTGCCACTTTCTCTATCAGTGACAACTCTAGCGGAAGCAACTGGTCCAGCTGATGCGAAGAAATCTTTAATTGATTAAGCAGTTGAGTTGTATGAAATTCCTCCAATGAAGAGAGTAGGAGTTTCAATGACGACATTGCTGCTTTGGGGGTATTGATTACTGCCGTATGGTTTGCTATTGCCTCCACGTTGTCCACCATCATTATTAAAAGGTTTCTTTCCTTGAGATTCTTCAATTGTAAGTGATCTTCCCATATGTTCACTGCCACTGAGTTCAAGTGCTTTGTTGAAAGATGATTTCTTGGTGAATTTAACAAAAGCTGTTCCTTTTGATTTGCCATCATCTCTTGTCAACAGTTTGACTTCTGAGACATTTCCGCAATCATCAAAGAAGCTTCTAATGTCACTGTCATAAGCTTGGAAAGAGAGTCCTCTAACACAAACTTAGAAGGCACCTTCTTCATCAGCAGGTTCTTCTTCAATAGGTTCAGGTTTCTTTTGAGCGGGTTTTTGTGCTACTTTCTTAACAACTATCTTTGGCTCTTCCTCTTATTAAGATTAGGATTTGGGTTTCTTAGCAACAACTTTAGCAACTGCTTTTTTCACGGGCTTGACTTCTTCCTCAGACTATTCTTCTTCTGATTCTTCAACTTTCTTTTTATTGACAACTGCTTTTTGGACAGGTGATTTAACTTTTTGGACTGGTGATTTAACAGCCTTAACAACAGGCTTTTATTCTTCAGATTCCTCATCAGAATCTTCAACTTTGGCTGGCTTTTTAGTAACTTTTTGGACTGGTTTTTGAACTGGAGATGCAACTTTTTGGACAACTTTGGCTGCTTTTACGACAGGCTTAGGAGCTTCCTCTTCAGATTATTCTTCAGATGACTCTTGAACTTTCTTCTTAGTAACAACTGGTTTTTGAACTGGAGATTTGACCTTGGCTTGAATCTTTTTGGGGGCTTCTTCCTCACTTTATTCTTAGGATGAGGGTTGCTTGACTGGCTTCTTAGATGGGATCACCTTCTTAACAGCAACAGTTTAGGTTTTGAGTTGCTTGACAGGCTTTTTCTCAACAATTGGGGTGTCTTCTTCCTCAGAGGATTCTTGTTTAACAACTTTCTTGACAACTTTCTTTTCCTCAACCTTCTCCTTCTTGGTTGTTTTGGTAGCAATGATTGGAATTGAGCTATCAGAATCTTCATCAGAGTCCTTGATAAATATAGGTGTACCTCAATGACTTTAGGCTTTATGTTTTTGGCTTTGCTCATGGTTGTTGAATCAAACTTGTAAATTAATAATAAAATCTATAATTTTCTATTTCTATTTTTATCAACAATCCAATTATTACATTAAAAAACACTTCACTAATCCTACCCTCCACCCTTCTCCTTCCAGAACTGAATAACTATTATGCGGGGCAATAATAGGCCAGGTTTGATGGAAGTCAAAGGAAGGTTGTAAGCTTATTAATATTTTGTGATGTTTTTATATGTGCTTCACTTATAAATGTTTCATAGCAAAACTTAAGCAAATATTAAAGTGGATGCATCTTTATATTCAATATACTATCATTAATGATTCTCATTTGTCCCAGACATAATTTTACTTTTGATAAGAAGGGCAGTGGTATATTTATTTTAAATTGATCAAAATAATGCAGGATGAGCAAATCCGAAAATGCCCTACTATGATATTATTATTGGACATCAGCTAAATAATAAAATACAACGAAAATAAAGGCTAGAATTAAGGAGTTTAAGGATAAGGAAAAGATTAAGTAAACAAGATATCATTAAAGATAATTTATTACCTAGCAAAAATGAGCAGCACGAATCATTATGCGAATCATGGATAGAGCTGGCCAATTAAATTCAGAATTTTGAAGAGGACATCGAATTCCTGACTATAGTTAATCTAGTCCAGAAAATATAGGATTAGTTTAATAAAATTCTTCGAAGGCTCAAATCAAAGCTAAAATAATTTGTTTAAAAGTTAGCTTGCGTCTTAATAAAAGCATTATGAGAAAAAAGTCCAAACAAGAGGAGCCTTTGTACAATTCAATATCAATTCTAATAATGATTGTTGTATCGTATTCAATTATCTTGATTTTGCCTATTTTCTTATCTTTAGTACTATTTAATTGATCTATGTATTTTAAAAAATGATTCGCAATAAGTATTATAATAATTGATAAAGATGAAAGTTGTCTATCGCAAGAATGAATTAAAGAAGCCCTTAATCCTTTAGAATATTCCTTAATACTAGGCCCTAAAGACTCTCATCAGCAACTCTTTCAAACTTGCCAGAAAATAGTGGTAGTTAAGAGTGTATGATTAGGAATAAGACTAATAATACTTAGTTGAAAGTAATGAAGATTATGAGGGGAATGTTACTGACTACAAAGAAAGACAAATTAAAAACCCACTTTTGGTCTACGTGGATACAGATCAAGATGATTCTCTTGAGTTATCCTGCATTAAAAATGTTAATGCATAAGACGACAAGGAATCATAAGAATAATTTCAATCATCAGAGTAGGAAATGTAGAAACAAAAAGAATAGACAAAGATATAAAAGTAATAAGAGAAAGAGAAAAAAGAACCATCGATGCATTTTGAATAATAATAATAAAGATAGAGTGGAGAGGTTGAAGTGTATTAAGCAGAGTAAGCCAATGAGATCAAACAAGAAGTTGAACATCACCCAAATCAACCATAATAAGATAGTCCCAACATAAGTGAGTCATCGGATAGTTATATTGAGGAATAACCTAAGATTCAGCCTATACAATAAATACAAAAATAGACTCAAATTGTCATCAACCATCAAGTTTAACCTGAACACTAAAGATAATAGCCACAGCCTGAGCTAGAACAACCCAAGGAGTAGGCTATTTAAATTATAGTCCAAATTGATAAACGAGAAGAATAGAATCAAAGCTAACATCCACAAAATATAATATTAGGAGAAGAAGAAGAAGACGAAGAAGAAGAATAAGGATAATAAGGAGAATAAGAAGAATAATAATAAGGAGAATAAGGAGAAGGAGAAATATAAAAATAAGTGCAAAGAGAGGGAGAAATATAAATAAAAAGAGAAATACGGATTAAAAAAGAAAGTGAAAGCGAAATTTTCATATAAAGCGAAATACCTCTTTATTTGAAGAATAACAATGAGAAAAGATAATAATAGTCTTGCTAATAATACAAGTGTGAATAAAAAGTAGAGAAAGAACAATTAAGGGCTGCATTTTCATGTTCCTTCTGCAGATAAAGAGATGCAAATTTACACATACTCAGTGCCTTCGCCGATATTAAAACTTGCTAAAGCTGCCAATAGAGCTGGCTAATTCAATCGAAGAAGAGAAAGGTCGGAGCAAAGGCTCGTCACCATTCCAATAAGAAAAATGAGTCGCATGAAAACTGTTCATTCTGTGGGGAAAGATATGAGGCTATGTTTAAAGTTGGTTTATTCGATATTCTAAGCTGCATTCCTTGTCGTTAAAAGTGGGAAATATTGCCTGTCTACGAATACGTATCGTATGAAAACTAGGCAAGTTGATTACTCTCTATTCAATATCCATGTTATTGGCAGCATATTTGATTATAAAACTACGGGGTTGGGGTTGGGGTTGGGGGTTGGGGTTGGGGTTGGGGTTGGGGTTGGGGTTGGGGTTGGGGTTGGGGTTGGGGTTGGGGTTGGGGTTGGGGTTGGGGTTGGGGTTGGG
>CAVNZW010000101.1:0-192000 GCA_963693085.1 Alisma plantago-aquatica
ATGATTCCATGGTTATAAGCTAGAAGGTCCACAATGCCCTGAATAAACTTTGCTTCTTTGCCCCATGTCTATCAAAGTAGTCCCTTACCTAATTTTTGTTAAGTCTTGGATTGTTTTCAAAGTCTCAGATGCATGTTATTACATATCCCTCGATATGAACTAGTAAAAGATGAGCTTCTGAAGAAACAGATGATGCTTATCATCAAGCATGCAATTCCATTTGTAGGCATGCTTCTACTTTTGACTCAACATGGATATTGGATTGTGGTGTCTATGTAAGGATGGAAAATCATCCACTATCCACCAACCACACCCTATTTTAACTTCCCACGGTTGCTAAGTTTTCTAATGCTTGACCGAGACATGGTTGTGGATTTTCAAAGATAAAATTTTATGGCATCCACAATTTCCATCAAGTTCAGCTATCAAATGTAGCCCAAGTGAATTGACAATATAGTGTTTATGGGTCAGTGAGGGTGAAAATGGACTTGGGTGGGGTGGAGATAAATTTGGGTGGGGTAGAGATATACTAGTCCAATGGAATATGCAGAAGAATCCCCTGAATCCATTGATCATATTAAATTCACAAAGCAACTGATATTCTGGAAGCACATTGGGGGTAGACAAATAGATTCCTGACAAATGTGGCTACATCAAACATGAAGAGGGTATTCATCTCCATATGGGCTAATTTCCATAAGACGGGCTAATTTCATCTAGGTACCCCCAAAGATGGCCAAAATGTGTCATATTATGGATGTTTGACCCAAAGTTGGGCATGTGTAGACCTAACACAACATACCCAATGCACCCAAAGCTAGGCATGTGTAGACCTATCAAAACATAACCAATGCACCCAAATCTATGCATGTGTAGACCTATCACAACATAACCAAGGCACCCAAATTATAATATGCAAAACATGAACCAATCAGCTGCTATCCACATACCTAATCATCAGTTTTAGGCTTCCTTTAGTTCAAGCTTGCTCTTATTTCAGTTACTATATCATGCAATTGTAATCTAACAAGTCATATACAAACACAAAAGGCTGACTATTTTGTAAACAAAAGTACAAATAATTAATATAATTCATTCCCAGAGCAACAAGGTAATCGTTTATTTTATTGGCATAGAAATTATGCAATACAAAAAATATAAAATGTGTATTTGAGTACTATTTCAAGACAATCATAAAACATAAAAGTTACAACCAAGTCAAGCAATATAACAATAAGTCCAAGAGGAAATTAATAAACCTCTCTCAAGCTGTGGAGTATACACATAGTTCACAGGTGCAAAAATCCAAGAACAACTCAGTGACTGCAAGGAATTACCCCAGGATACAATGGGTTCTTATCCATTAAAACATAGATCAGAGTAGATGAACAGAACTAAAAAACAATAGTTTATGGCCTTGTTTGATTAATATATGCAAAAAGTAGAGATCTTACTATAATACCTGATCTACATCTCTTAGAATTCAAGAAATGATATACAAAGTCAGTTTGTTTCAACAAGTATTAGAGCTTGCACCACTAAAAAACAACTATGGAACTCAGCATGTAGTTTCTTTGACTAATTCTAATATGTACTTGTAGCATTGGACATGCCTAATGTGGTGGGAATTTGGCTATTTTAGATAATATCTCTCCATATACCTATTGAAACAAATGTGTTGCATTATATACGAATTATATGGATGGTGAAAAAAATTGAATCATATCAATGATTCTAAATAAAGCCTTTGAAGGATTGTACTTGCCCTATCCATAAAGATTAGGGTGCCATCTTACAGCTGAAGTCCACTGCATACATCACTATTAGACTAAGTGCTAGAAGTGATTCCTGCAAACACAAAATGATTTATGTGATTGTGTTTGTAAACTAGGGGTGTACTTACTAACAACAATATTCAGGTTTATATCCACATATTGAGGTAGGTGACAATATAAATATTCAAATGCAAAGAAATTGATGATGTTAATTGTAACGTCCAACTCGCAAAAACATGATTAACTAATGCAGAAGCGTTCATTAAGCAGCGGATTACCAAAAATCACTAAAAATTAAAACCTTTTTATCAAAAGATCCATCAAGTAAAAACTTTCTCACATAGAACAAAAGTAACACATTTACATTCTGTTTTGCAAAAGTACATAACTTGTATCATCTCTTCCTGTGAATTACAAGCATTAATTATCCTGTCAAGCTAAACACAGGTAATATAAAATCTCGAGGCACTAAGCCAAAATCTTGAAAGCACTACTACTACTCCAAGGACCTGAGAGTATAGAGACGACACATAGGACTATATATACATCTATACATGGCATAACAACCAGTGTCTCCACCTGAGACTTCACTGCTGTTACTGGTGCTGCTTCTATTGTTCTTCCCTTACTGAAGGGTTTCTGTCTCCTCGTCCGCGACCATCTAAAAATGTAGCTCCCATGGGGGTGAGACAATTGTAAATTGCCCCAGTGAGAGATATAACTCTCCGCCAGTAACTTTATTATTGCAGCTTAAGAAGATAAATATGCACATAGGAATCATATTGGTTTGACATCAGTTAATTCAATGTCTAACAGATTAGAATATCATTCTTATCAAAAACATTGTAGCTATAACTTGAAAGAGCAACAAGTCACTTATCCATTAAGGAATATGAAGAATAGGTATAACATTTATTCACTACAGAATCATTACCACATCATTAACTCTCTTCAGGCTTAGATCATATGTCTAGAGCATGGCATTGTCATTGTGGAGTCATGGCATGTAGCCATACTATTTTCACATAATGTTGGGATCTTAATCTCTGCATGAATAGTACTCATGATAATAATTATAATGATTTCATATCAGTATCATTTGATACTAAGTAATATCACTATTCCCTTTTTAGGGTTCATGATTTCTCTCTCACATCAGTACCATACAACACTAAGTAATACAACTTGGGTTCTTAAGATCATATTTTTAATGATCAGCCCTATTCCATTGATTCTCATAACTATAGGCCAGAATAGATATCATAAGTATTCAAACATACTTATATATCCTCACATTCATCATGCAAAGTATTGGTCATGATTCATCTATTTAGAAAATACAACCATTTCCAATGATATGGACTCACCCTTGAGTCAAGGACTATTAATGTAAGGATATCCATAATCAACCCCTTCTAGGTATTTCACATATATCTTAGCTCTAATTAGGGTTTCAAACATAGCATTTCTCTAATTAGGGTTTCACACATAGCATTGCTCTAATTAGGGTTTCACACATAGCATTAGAACATCATGTGGTGTTAATTCTTATTTAGGGTTTCTCATGGAATCACCCTCAACTAGGGTTTTTCATGGAATCACCCTCAACTAGGGTTTCTCATGGAATCACCCTCAACTAGGGTTTCTCATGGAATCACCCTCAGCTAGGGTTAGAGTTCAATAACCATGTCAATTAGGGTTTATGTTCATGATTAGGGTTTCATGATCTCTTTACTTAAGGATCATAACGCTTAATCACCACATGAATCATATTCATGTATGAATTCATGGTATCAACTTCTCAACTTAATTAGGTCATATCAACCCTTCAATCGAGTTCATACAACTATGTTTAACATAGTGTACCAAGTCATTGATCCTATAAGCAATTAGGGATTCATCCCTTAATTGGCACTAATCACTTAGGTACTATTAGGGTTTCAACCTTTTTACCTTCATTGATTATCATTACTAATCATCATTGGATCAATGGATCATTCATCATCTTAATTATCAAGAGATTCAATCACATTGGACCTCCATTACATAAGGTATCCAATTGAATTAGGGTTTCCAATATTGATTCCTTCAATCATTGAATTCATGGAACCAATCATCAATTGGACCTATACTCATACTTCAATTGAGTTTAATAGGTCAACCTTTAACTAATTTGACCCTCAATTGACCCTCAATTAGTCATCAATTAGGGTTTGAATCAATTGAATTACAGTTTGTAATCGATGATCCTTCAACACTAATCAATGTAAGATTAGTTACTTTGAAACCATTGAACCATCATCCAAATTGAACATGACCTGACCCCAAACGGTATTGAGGTCGTTTGGATGATCACCAAACGGTCTTGAGACCTTTTTCCCATGTCAACATCAAAATCCAAGTCAACCAATTAAGGTTTGGATCATTGGATTGATCACCAAATCAACAATTGATTACACTCCAACTTAGTATCTTTGGATCTTCAATTGCTTAACCATACTCAACCCTAGACCTCCAAACAGTCTTGTGTGACCTACAAACGGTCTTGAGACCATTTGGATGAGCTCCAAACGGTCTTGAGACCGTTTGGCTCATCCAACCTTTGGATTCTAGTGAAAAATCATTAGAATTTGAGCCATTAAGTTGATCATCAAATCAACACTTAATTGCAAAGTGATTTTAGACCTTCAATTGGTCAACTATACTTAACCCCAGACCTCCAAACGGTCTTGGGTGATCCCCAAATGGTTTTGAAACCGTTTGGGTGATCCCCAAACGGTTTTGAAACCGTTTGGGCTAATCAACCCAAAATCTCAAATCAACTCATTGGAATTTCAGCACTAACTTCAATTAGGGTTTGTCCAATTGATTAGCCTTCAACTCATGATTCCTTGGGAATTAATCCATAAAATTTGGTTTATTATCAACCAACATAATTAGCAACAGGAATATTAAACGGTTAACCCTTGGTCAACTCATTCAAACGGTTTTGAAACCATTTGCCCAAAACGTTAAATTACTCAAGTTGAAAATCAGCACTTAATCCAATTAGGGTTTGCCTAATTGATTAGCCTTCAAATCACGATTCCTTTGGAATTAAACCATAAAATTTGGTGAGTTATCAACCAACATAATTAGGAACAGTATTCTCAAACTTTAAACCCTTGTTCAACTCTTTTAAATGGTTTTGAAACCGTTTTCCCAAAAAGTCAAATTAATCAAGTTGAAAATCAGCACTTAATCCAATTAGGGTTTTCCTAATTGATTAGCCTTCAACTCACGATTCCTTTGGAATTAATCTATCAAATTTGGTGAGTTATCAACCAACATAATTATAAACAGGATTCTCAAACGGCCAACCCTTGGTCAACTCTCTTAAACGGTTTTGAAACCGTTTGCCAAAAAAGTCAAATTAATCAAGTTGAAAATCAGCACTTAATCCAATTAGGGTTTGCCTAATTGGTTAGCCTTCAACTCACGATTACTTTGGAATTAATTCATAAAATTTGGTGAGATATCAATCAACATAATTAGGAATAGGATTAACAAACTTTCAACCCTAGGTAAACTCTCTTAAACGGTTTTTAAACCGTTTGCCCAAAAAGGCAAATTAATCAAGTTGAAAATCAGCACTTAATCCAATTAGGGTTTGCCTAATTGATTAGCCTTCAACTCACGATTCCTTTGGAATTAATCCATAAAATTCGGTGAGTTATCAACTAACACAATTATGAACAGTATTATCAAACGGTCAACCCTTGTTCAACTCTCTTAAATGGTTTTGAAACCGTTTTCCCAAAAAGTCAAATTAATCAAGTTGAAAATCAGCACTTAGTCCAATTGGGGTTTGCCTAATTGATTAGCCTTCAACTCACGATTCCTTTGGAATTAATCCATCAAATTTGGTGAGTTATCAACCAAAATAAATAGGAACAGTATTATCAAACGGTAAACCCTTGGTCAACTCTATTAAACGGTTTTGAAACCGTTTTCCCAAAAAGTCAAATTAATCAAGTTGAAAATCAGCACTTAATCCAATTAGGGTTTGCCTAATTGATTAGCCTTCAACTCACGATTCCTTTGGAATTAATCCATCAAAATTGGTGAGTTATCTACCAACATAATTAGGAATAGGATTCTCAAACGGTAAACCCTAGGTCAACTCTCTTAAATGGTTTTGAAACCGTTTGGTCTCATGCAGTTTAGTGAAACCGTTTGCCCTTAAACGGATTGAAACCGTTTGCTCCCCAAACGGTTTGGGAAACCGTTTGGCTTGGGATTTTTCTTGGATAAACATCTAGGATGATGTCATAATAATCTTCCTTCATGCAACCAAGAACAGTAACCGTTTTTCATGGGAGTTTCAGCAAGAATTCAAAAGTGTATTAAAAGAAGAAAAGTAACCAACAATTATTGGAGAAAAGGATGCAATAGCAATGATTAAGGGTTTGAGTTATAAAACCCACCTCAAATGTGATCTCCAAGCTCCAAGCTCCACGGCTCTAATGGTGGATGGAGTTCCAGCAACTTCCCAAGGTCCGTTCTTGAGCTATTGGATGAACAAGATGGCTAGAATTGGAAATCGGGTGAAGAAAACCAAGAATCAAGCATTGCTTTAGGGTTTCCACCATGAATCTGAGGTAAAAGATGATCAAAACCTTACCAACAGGTTGTGTTCGTCCTTATCCTGCTCCTGAGCTCTTTCTTGGTCGGCCAAAGCAAAGTGATAAGGAAAAGACTAAGGAAACGATCCTTATGTGTTATTGGAAAAAGATATACCTAAAGGGTATGTATATGGGTTTTCAAGGAAAGAGAAATAAAGAAGATTAATTCCTTTTATTTCCAAAATAATTTCCATCAAATCCCCCTCCATTTCTTGGCTACGAAGATATCTTCATTTTCTTGCAAAACTTCATCATTATCCAAGAATTAAGGGAAAAAAAATTAAGCACCTTAACCCTTATAATAAGAATATCCATATTTGAGTGGAAATTCTTTTTCTTATTATAATGGTGAGTGGAATTTCACCTCCTTAGGATATGCTCATGCCTTTGCAAGGCTTTAAGCTCATCCACACACATCTGAATTCAACCATTTTAATTTTGGTTGAAAGCCCTGTAATTAATACATTCATTTTTGCCCTAAATTGAATTAGGGTTTCACTTAGGATTAAATCTTGATTATTTTAATATCAAGATTCTCTCTCCTCCAACTTAAATCAAATGAGGCTCCCCTCTCATTTTCTTTGCTCTACCGGATGCCAAGAAACATTAGGGACCCTATTGAAGTGGTGATTTGCACATTGAACCCTAGATTCTGGGTAAATTGCACATTACACCAAAACTGGGTTTTAATATACAAACATTGCTTTACAAGCTTAATCTTGGTGCCCAAACTTGTGGAAACCATACCACTACATCATATTCATTCATATGATGTCTCAACATCAGAGGAACATCTTATCATGTGCAATTTGCAAGTTAACCCCTCAACTTGGGTAATTTTCACTTTAGTCCAATTTTAACAAAACAATGTTTCAACATTGTTCAAACAAGACCAAAATTGAAACATAAGTTTCTCATGAGCCCTAATTACTTTTCCCAAGATAAGATTAAGCATCTACTCAACCTTATTAGGTAAAACATCTAGGGTTAATTCATAACCCAGGTCAGGGATGTTACAAATTATCCACCCCTTATAAGGATTTCATCCTCGAAATCCCAGGAAAAAGGAGGGACAGATTATTCATTAATCATGCCCTCAAATCTCCACATATCATCTTAATATTATGGAGATACCATGGATCTGTAATTCACACAAAGTTCCTTTCATTAATTCCATCTTATCACTGTTTATGTTTATGCTGAGCATAAACCCCTAACATATGATTGTTCATATTGTTGAAAGGAAGAAGCATAAAAGGACATACTTCTATCATTACTCAAGAATATTTACCAAAAAGAAACATACATATCTAACACATATAATTCATTCAGCAATCATTTATTTGTTTGGGAAAAATATTCACTAAGCAAGTTCACTAAGTAGGTTCACTGAGAATATTGTTTTGAAAATATTCACTGAGCAAATTCACTGAGTATGTTCACTAAGTATATTGTTTTGAAAGTATTCACTAAGGAAGTTCACTGAGTATGTTCACTAAGTATTTTGTTTTGAGAATATTCACTGAGCAAGTTCACTGAGTATGTTCACTAAGTAATTCACTGAGTATGTTCACTAAGTAATTTGTTTTGAAAGTATTCACTGAGCAAGTTCACTGAGTATGTTCACTAAGTATGTTGTTTGAAAGTATTCACTGAGGAAGTTCACTGAGTATGTTCACTAAGTATATTGTTTTGAAAGTATTCACTGAGGAAGGTCACTGAGTATGTTCACTTAGTATGTTGTTTTGAAAGTATTCACTGAGGAAGTTCACTGAGTATGTTCACTAAGTATTTTGTTTTGAGAATATTCACTGAGCAAGTTCACTGAGTATGTTCACTAAGTAATTCACTGAGTATGTTCACTAAGTAATTTGTTTTGAAAGTATTCACTGAGCAAGTTCACTGAGTATGTTCACTAAGTATGTTGTTTGAAAGTATTCACTGAGGAAGTTCACTGAGTATGTTCACTAAGTATATTGTTTTGAAAGTATTCACTGAGGAAGGTCACTGAGTATGTTCACTAAGTATGTTGTTTTGAAAGTATTCACTGAGGAAGTTCACTGAGTATGTTCACTAAGTATTTTGTTTTGAGAATATTCACTGAGCAAGTTCACTGAGTATGTTCACTAAGTAATTCACTCAGTATGTTCACTAAGTAATTTGTTTTGAAAGTATTCACTGAGCAAGTTCACTGAGTATGTTCACTAAGTATGTTGTTTGAAAGTATTTACTAAGGAAGTTCACTGAGTATGTTCACTAAGTATATTGTTTTGAAAGTATTCACTGAGGAAGGTCACTGAGTATGTTCACTAAGTATGTTGTTTTGAAAGTATTCACTGAGGAAGTTCACTGAGTATGTTCACTAAGTATTTTGTTTTGAGAATATTCAATGAGCAAGTTCACTGAGTATGTTCACTAAGTAATTCACTGAGTATGTTCACTAAGTAATTTGTTTTGAAAGTATTCGCTAAGCATGTTCACTGAGTATGTTCACTAAGTATGTTGTTTGAAAGTATTCACTGAGGAAGTTCACTGAGTATGTACACTAAGTATGTTATCTTGTAAGTATTCACTGAGGAAGTTCACTGAGAATATTCACTAAGTATGTTGTTTTGAAAGTATTCACTAAGGAAGTTCACTGAGAATATTCACTAAGTATGTTCACTAAGTAGTTTGTTTTGGAGAAATTCACTGAGAAGGTTCACTGAGTATGTTCACTAAGTATTTTATTTGGAAAAATTTCACTTAGCTCTTCTTATTTAATTTCATTATACTCTCTAGATTGTTTCAGAATGACTACTTGATCAGAGTAATAAAAAAGATAACAATCTAAGAGTTTCATACTTGCTTAATCTACAATAATCATATACCTGGCCAGGGTATACAAGTATTAAGATTAGGTAGTATGGACTTTATTTACTATCATATTCCTCACTTTTCATATCATTATACACACAAGATTTTCCAATTCTAGATTTTCTCCAAGCATCACTTCTATATTTCATCTTATATCACAAAGATAAGACAAATCATAAAACATTTTAAAGAGCACTGAGTAAAATGTAATTTCTCATCTTCCTTGTGTCCTTATAGGACTAGTCAAAAGAAGTTCAAAAACAACTAATTTCATATCTTTAACGCATAGAATCATGAAATGAGGTATCAGGATGAATATATTTTATTTAAGAATTACCCCTCAAGGTCACCTACCACATTAGGTTGATTTCAACACATAGTGTCCAATTATCTCATGTTGCTGCTTTTGCCTTTACTTAGTGGCTATTGCCCTGGTGCACTAGGCATTTATTGCACTGGTGACACCAAAAACTTTGGCTTTCAGAATATCTAGGCAAATGTCTCTAGAATTGTAGATACCTTACCTTAATTCATAGCTTATGGCCCCTCCTCGGGCACTACCATCACAGATGTACTGTTTGTCCAGACTTATGGCAGAGTCTACTTTCTTGCCATTTATTAATCTTAACCATATTTCCACTGTTCTAACATGACCATGTCACTCAGGAATCCTTTCAAAGCCCAAAGTTTATGCATTAAAGACTGGTAACTTAGGTTGTAATACTAGTATCCAATCTTCTATATGCATTAATGTTGTCCTATCCTGCCCTTCAAGAGCATAACATAGGATTCTTTATCCTGATTAGGTCAAGGTGGGAATTCTCAGGCACTTGTTCTCTTCTTGCCTGGTCCCATGCACCCTTTCCTGGTGCAACAACATTGCCCTTAGCAATGTGTTCCTCATGTTCTCTAGTCATTTTCAAGTTCTTCTTCTCCTATGTGAGCAGAAGATACTATCAGATAAACTAGAAGACACTTAGAACAGACTCTACAACCTTAGTCCTATGTCTCTGTAGACTCAGCAAACCTAGAGCTCTGATACCACTAAATTGTAACGTCCAACTCGCAAAAACATGATTAACTAATGCGGAAGCGTTCATTAAGCAGCGGATTACCAAAAATCACTAAAATTAAAACCTTTTTATCAAAAGATCCATAAAGTAAAAACTTTCTCACATAGAACAAAAGTAACACATTTACATTCTGTTTTGTAAAAGTGCATAACTTGTATCATCTCTTCCTGTGAATTACAAGCATTAATTATCCTGTCAAGCTAAACACATGTAATATAAAATCTCGAGGCACTGAGCCAAAATCTTGAAAGCACTACTACTACTCCGAGGACCTGAGAGTACAGAGGCGACACATAGGACTCTATATACATCTATACATGGCATAACAGCCAGTGTCTCCACCTAAGACTTCACTGTTGTTACTGCTGCTGCTTATGCTGTCCTTCCCTTACTGAAGGGTTTCTGTCTCCTCGTCCGCGACCACCTAAAAGTGTAGTTCCTACGGGGGTGAGACAATTGTAAATTGCCCCAGCGAGAGATATAACTCTCCGCCAGTAACTTTATTATTGCAGCTTAAGAACATAAATATGCACATAGGAATCATATTGGTTTGACAGCAGTTAATTCAATGTATAACATATTAGAATATCATTATTATCAAAAACATTGCAGCTATGACTTGAAAGAGCAACAAGTCACTTATCCATTAAGGAATATGAAGAACATGTATAACATTTATTCACTACAGAATCATTACCACAACATTAACTCTCTTCAGGCTTAGATCATATGTATAAAGCATGGCATTGTCATTGTGGAGTCATGGCCTGTAACCATACTCTTTTCACATAATGTTGGGATCTTAATCCCTGCATGAATAGTACTCATGATAATAATTATAATGCTTTCATATTAGTATCATTCGATACTAAGTAATATCACTATTCCCTTTTTAGGGTTCATGATTTCTCTCTCACATCAGTACCATACAACACTAAGTAATACCACTTGGGTTCTTCAGATCATATTTTTAATGATCAGCCCTATTCCATTGATTCTCATAACTATAGGCCAGAATAGATATCATAAGTATTCAAACATACTTATATATCCTCATCATTCATCATGCAAAGTATTGGTCATGATTCATCTATTTAGAAAAATACAACCATTTCCAATGATATGGACTCACCCTTGAGTCAGGGACTATTAATGTAAGGATATCCATAATCAACCCCTTCTAGGTATTTCACATATAGCTTAGCTCTAATTAGGGTTTCACACATAACATTGCTCTAATTAGGGGTTCACACATAGCATTGCTCTAATTAGGGTTTCACACATAGCATTAGAACATCATGTGGAGTTAATTCTTATTCAGGGTTTCTCATGGAATCACCCTCAACTAGGGTTTCTCATGGAATCACCTTCAACTAGGGTTTCTCATGGAATCACCCTCAGCTAGGGTTAGAGTTCAATAACCCTATCAATTAGGGTTTATGTTCATGATTAGGGTTTCATGATCTCTTTACTTAAGGATCATAACCCTTAATCACCACATGAATCATATTCATGTATGAATTCATGGTATCAACTTCTCAACTTAATTAGGTCATATCAACCCTTCAATCGAGTTCATACAACTATGTTTAACATAGTGTACCAAGTCATTGATCCTATAAGCAATTAGGGATTCATCCCTTAATTGGCACTAATCACTTAGGTACTATTAGGGTTTCAACCTTTGTACCTTCATTTATTATCATTACTAATCATCATTGGATCAATGGATAATTCATCATCTTAATTATCAAGAGATTCAATCACATTGGACCTCCATTACATAAGGTATCCAATTGAATTAGGGTTTCCAATGTTGATTCCTTCAATCATTGAATTCATGGAACCAATCATCAATTGGACCTATACTCATACTTCAATTGAATTTAATAGGTCAACATTTAACTAATTTGACCCTCAATTGACCCTCAATTAGTCATCAATTAGGGTTTGAATCAATTGAATTAGGGTTTGGAATCGATGATCCTTCAACACTAATCAATGTAAGATTAGTTACTTTGAAACCATTGAACCATCATCCAAATTGAACATGACCTGACCCCAAACGGTCTTGAGGTCGTTTGTATGATCACCAAATGGTCTTGAGACCATTTTCCCATGTCAAAATCAAAATCCAAGTCAACCAATTAAGGTTTGGATCATTGGATTGATCACCAAATCAGCAATTGATTACACTCCAACTTAGTATCTTTGGATCTTCAATTGCTTAACCATACTCAACCCTAGACCTCCAAACGGTCTTGGGTGACCTCCAAACGGTCTTGAGACCGTTTGGATGAGCTCCAAACGGTCTTGAGACCGTTTGGCTCGTCTAACCTTTGGATTCTAGTGAAAAATCATTAGGGTTTGAGCCATTGAGTTGATCATCAAATCAGCACTTAATTGCAAAGTGATTTGATACCTTTAGACCTTCAATTGGTCAACTATACTTAACCCCAGACCTCCAAACGGTCTTGGGTGATCCCCAAACGGTTTTGAAACCGTTTGGGTGATCCCCAAACGGTTTTGAAACCGTTTGGGCTAATCAACCCAAAATCTCAAATCAACTCATTGGAATTTCAGCACTAATTTCAATTAGGGGTTGCCCAATTGATTAGCCTTCAACTCATGATTCCTTGGGAATGAATCCATAAAATTTGGTGGGTTATCAAACAACATAATTAGAAACAGTAATATCAAACGGTCAACCCTTGGTCAACTCTATCAAACGGTTTTTAAACAATTTGCCCAAAAAGTTAAATTACTCAAGTTGAAAATCAGCACTTAATCCAATTAGGGTTTGCCTAATTGATTAGCCTTCAACTGACGATTCCTTTGGAATTAATCCATCAAATTTGGTGAGTTATCAACCAACATAATTAGGAACAGTATTATCAAACGTTAAACCCTTGGTAAACTCTCTTAAACGGGTTTGAAACCGTTTGCCCAAAAAGTCAAATTAATCAAGTTGAAAATCAGCACCTAATCCAATTAGGGTTTGCCTAATTGATTAGCCTTCAACTCACGATTCCTTTGGAATTAATCCATAAAATTTGGTGAGTTATCAACCAACATAATTAGGAACAGTATTATCAAACGGTAAACCCTTGGTCAACTCTCTTAAACTGTTTTGAAACCGTTTGCCCAAAAAGTCAAATTAATCAAGTTGAAAATCAGCACTTAATCCAATTAGGGTTTGCCTAATTTATTAGCCTTCAACTCACGATTCCCTTGGAATTAATCCATCAAATTTGGTGAGTTATCAACCAACATAATTAGGAACAGGATTCTCAAACGTTCAACCCTTGTTCAACTCTCTTAAACGGTTTTGAAACCGTTTACCCAAAAAGTCAAATTAATCAAGTTGAAAATCAGCACTTAATCCAATTAGGGTTTGCCTAATGGATTAGACTTCAACTCACGATTCCTTTGGAATTAATCCATCAAATTTGGTGAGTTATCAACCAACATAATTAGGAACAGGATTCGCAAACGTTCAACCCTTGTTCAACTCTCTTAAACGGTTTTGAAACCGTTTGCCCAAAAAGTCAAATTAATCAAGTTGAAAATCAGCACTTAATCCAATTAGGGTTTACCTAATTGATTAGCCTTCAACTCACGATTCCTTTGTAATTAATCCATAAAATTTGGTGAGTTATCAACCAACATAATTAGGAACAGTATTCTCAAACGGTCAAGCCTTGTTCAACTCTCTTAAACGGTTTTGAAATCGTTTGCCCAAAAAGTCAAATTAATCAAGTTGAAAATCAGCACTTAATCCAATTAGGGTTTGACTAATTGATTAGCCTTCAACTCACGATTCCTTTGGAATTAATCCATCAAATTTGGTGAGTTATCAACCAACATAATGAGGAACAGGATTCTCATTTGTTCAACCCTTGGTCAACTCTCTTAAATGGTTTTGAAACCGTTTGGTCTCATGCGGTTTGGTGAAACCGTTTGCCCTTAAATGGTTTGAAATTGTTTGCTCCCCCAACGGTTTGGGAAACCGTTTGGCTTGGGATTTTTCTTGGATAAAAATCTAGGATTATGTCATCATCATCCTCCTTCGTGCAACCAAGAACAGCAACCGTTTTTCATGGGAGTTTCAGCAAGAATTCAAAAGTTTATCAAAAGAAGAAAAGTAACCAACAATTATTGGAGAAAAGGATGCAATAGCAATGATTAAGGGTTTGAGTTATAAAATCTGCCTCAAATCTAATCTACAAGATCCAAGCTCCATGTATCTAATGGTGGATGGAGTTCCAGCAACTGCCCAAGGTCCGTTCTTGAGCTATTGGATGAACAAGATGGCTAGAATTGGAAATCGGGTGAAGAAAACCAAGAATCAAGCATTGCTTTAGGGTTTCCACCATGAATCCGAGGTAGAAGATGATCAAAACCTTACCAACAGGTTGTGTTCTTCCTTCTCCTGATCCTGAGCTCTTTCTTGGTCGGCCAAAGCGAAGTGATAAGGAAAAGACTAAGGAATCGATCCTTATGTGTTATTGGAAAAAGATATACATAAAGGGTATGTATATGGGTTTTCAAGGAAAGAGAAAAAAAGAAGATTAATTCCTTTTATTTCTAAAATAATTTCCATCAAATCCCCCTCCATTTATTGGCTACTAAGACATATTAATTTTCTTGCAAAACTCCATCATTATCCAAGAATTAAGGGAAAAGAAATTAAGAACCTTAACCCTTATAATAAGAATATCCATATTTGAGTGGAAATTCTTTTTCTTATTATAATGGTGAGTGGAATTTCACCTCCTTAGGATATGATCGTGCCTTTGCAAGGCTTTAATCTCATCCACACACATATGAATTCAACTATTTTAATTTTGGTTGAAAGCCCTTTAATTAATAAATTCATTTTTGCCCTAAATTGAATTAGGGTTTCACTTAGGATTAAATCTTGATTATTTTAATATCAAGATTCTCTCTCCTCCAACTTAATTCAAATGAGGCGTCCATCTCATTTTATTTGCTCTACCTGATGCCAAGAAACATTAGGGACCTTATTGAAGTGGTGATTTGCACATTGTACCCTAGATTATGGGTAAATTGCACATTACAACAAAACTGGGTTTTAATGCACAAACATTGCTTTACAAGCTTAATCTTAGTGCCCAAGCTTGTGGAAACCATACCACTACATCATATCCATTCATATGATGTCTCAACATCAGAGGAACATCTTAGCATGTGCAATTTGCAAGTTAACCCCTCAACTTGGGTAATTTGCACTTTAGTCCAATTTTAACAAAATAATGTTTCAACATTGTTCAAAGAGGACCAAAATTGAACATAAATTTCTCATGAGCCCTAATTACTTTTCCCAAGATAAGATTAAGCATCTACTCAACCTTATTAGGCAAAACATCTAGGGTTAATTCATAACCCAGGTCAGGGATGTTACATTAATATTCAGGGTAGGGACAATTAGTTGAGTAGAATAAGTAATTATAATGGAGATGTCAATACGCTAAGCTATAGGTAAATTTGAAAATGATGAAGTTAGAAATGCATCAAGGACTGAATATTTTTACAAAGCACCTAATACATTTTAATACCTTCCACCATTATCATCTAAGCCTCGGCAAGTGCATTCTAAGTTGGAACTGCAATGTTGGTTGTTGTTTCTTATATGAATGTGATGCACTGTCCCTAGTCCCTATCACCCATGAGGAAGCCAGTTACCAAACCCCATGCCTTGATATCTACACTAAACCCTCCTCCTCTACATGTTGCACAATGGTTAGACAGTCCAAATAGCTCACCATGCTCCATTTGCAAAAGAAAAAGAGAAAAAAAACACATGTATCACAAACCAGACCCAATAACACATAAAATGGAATCATACATGGTAGGATGTTCATAAAGATAACAAGAATGTTAGGATGGGAATCCAAGGATATGTTAAATTTGTAATATTGGCAATCAAGCAGATAGTTTCACTACATAGATTATAAACTCAAAGATCACATGAAACGTTCTGGAACAATGGTACCTTCTCTGAATCGGTTGTGTTAAGGAGATCAAAGAACAAGGATGTCAAGATGTCCTTCAATGAGTAATCGGTGGAAGAAAGCATTGTACTCTGAGAATGTTGACTATGTAAAGATCAGCAAGCACCTGAAGAGACACCCTGCATGGTGGTTACATCCTATCCCCGACTCAATTTGATTTAAACAAACAATCCTACATCTAGAAGAAGAGGGGAAGAGGGTACTCAAGTACTATTTATTATAGGGCCATTTAGAAAAAGCCTCCAAAAAATAATCCTTCAGTAGAACCAAATGAACTAACCCGTTGATTCTAGATGTCTACAAAAAGGTCATAACCACGCTCTGAATTCTCTAGAAACTAGAATTTGTGCAAATATACAACCTAGGAAAACTCCATCATCTGGTCTCATAAGCACATGGCCTTGCTCTCCAACTGAGAAGTCTCCTGACTGGGTTTTCCCACCAAAGGGTTATCACAAAAGGTACCAATATCTCACTAAATGCTTGACTATTTGCACGTCTTCTGGCTGTGATGTGGGTCCACCGCCTCCTGTATCATCATATGAATAAAAAAGAGGAAAATTTAAATATATATATGTATGGCACGCTGACGTTAGAATGCATTTCAACCATACACCAGTGAACATCTATTACATTACCATATGAATACATAAGCTTTGATTGAGGTTCTTCAATAGATGCCAAGAAGGTTTCCTCATGTCCTCTCTTTATTAATCCTTCTGTTCAAACTCAAATTTGGTGTTTCTCTACAATGCCATACATATCTAATCATCAATTTAGCACGTGTAAGAGTATTACAATTCAAATTTAACATAAATTCAAAATTCTGAAACAGAACCATAGAGAAGTAAATTTGTCATTCTAGAAGCATTACAAGAACTGAAAATAGTACTCCAGATTTAATAAAACTTGAATCATACTCCTATTTTATGTAAGTCAAAGAATTATTGAGGTTGGCTTAGCTAGATAAGATGAGATACAAAATGGAAACGAATTAACTAAATTCTTAGTAAAGTAACTAATACTGGTGAGGCCCAAGTTAATGACATATTGAAATAGACCACTAACCAGATGAGACAGAGGGCAAAAAATGAAATAAAATGAAGATTGAACACATATATCTAGTGAGACAAATATGCCCATACAATAACACCTTCAAAAGGAAATGATGTCATTATGGGTATAGTAAATATGGTCAATGTGCAATTCACCAAATCTTACAGGTCACAGGCATCGGGTTAAGCATTAAAATGAAATATTCATGGCAAGATGAATACTTTAAATCAACAATTATTTATGCACTGGAATACATCTCCGAATACAGGGAAGCCTTGCAGAAAGCACATGGAAAACTAATGCATTGGGATATTGAATCCACTAAAAATAAGATCCAAACAAGTAGTTTATTATGTTACATGGGTCTAATATCTTTATCAATTAGGGTTAAGTTTGTTTTCCTTGTAATGACCCCTTTCCTATATATACAATAGTAGTGTGTGTTCTATCAATAAACAAATATTTGATTTTACTCTCATCTTAGATTCTAAACCTCTTATAAGTTCAGTAATACATGTTGCATGATTTAGTAGTTAACTAATGATGTCATCGGACATGGGTATTTTTTATTTTCCGATAGATTTACATGGTCTCATTAATGGAAATTGTCAAAATTACTTGGAACACTTACAAAGACTTATGGAGGAGGCATATGACAATAACATTGAGCCCGATGCATTAAAATACAAAGGAGATTTAAAAACCATACTGAATGAGGAGGAAGAAGATATGTCAATTGGAATCATCATCAAAGATCTAATATTATAATCACGCTTAAATGTTTGGATGGCAGCTGGTGTAATGAAGATGAAGAAATGTTGGATATCTTTCTGAGTTATTTGGAGAACCATCTCATAGCAGAGACTTCCTTAAGCCTCAGCTTCCTACAACCATGTCATGTCATGAATTTGGCTGCTACTTTGCCTCCTTTAGAGGATGTTAAAAGCTACAAGACTAGAACCAAACTGTATATAAAAACTGACTCTTTGAAGCATTTGTCAACATGTTATAGTTGGTGTCATGGTTATGGAATATTAATCGTGTGAATCATATGTAGGACAAATATAACAAAGATAGCCAAATATAGTAGTAAATTCAGATAACAGAACAAGTAACCAACCTAGAAGTATAAAAGCAGCCAGCAAATTTAGAAGCAGCTCGTCCACTAAGCATCCTTAAACATAGTGAAAGAAAACCAATAGACAATTGTGACACAATAGGAAGGATCAAGAGAAGAACCATTTACACCATTAGGAGTCTATATAGTGAATAGCTAGTCACCCTTCAATGCTTCATGGTGGGAAGCATAGTCACAATATACTCCATTTTTTTGAAAAAAAACGCGTTTAAAACGCGTATTATTCACGTGTCATATATGACGGCCGTTTTAAACTCAAAACTGAATAATACATTTTAAACACGTTTAATTCGCTTTTTATTCGCGTATTGCGTTTTAAATGTGTTTAATACGTTTTTTTGCCGTTTTAAACAGTTCTGTACTTTTGCTTCACATTTATTTTTTCCACATCCTTTTTAACTTGTAGTAGGGTTCCACTAAACCGTCAAACCTTCCTCCTCTATACCTCGACACACCCGTAGTAACCCTCAAAATTCTACATGTACGCTCCATCTTTCTCCTCCATTCTCCCCCTTTCTTCCCTGATTTGTGCCTACTGCTTGCTGCTCCCACTTCTTCCCCTTCTTCTAATATTGAGTAATCAGTTTGATGTTTAGTCATTTTCAATCATTATATGTGTGGGTGTGTGTGTGTGTGTGTATATATATATATATATATATATATTCCGTTTTTTGCCGATTTTTTTTCTGAATAGTTGACTGAACTTTTACCGTACGTTGACCGATTTTTATCCGAATTTTTCCGCATAATTCCCGATTTCCGAATTTTTCAACTTGGTCGTACGTATCCCGAATACCGAATTTGTGACTATGGTGGGAAGTGGCTTCCGGTAAGATTGGCTACAAAGGAATTTCAGCCTACAGATTATGGTGAAATTTAAGTTGATAGAATGTTCACTTTGCCTCCTTTAGAGGATGTTAAAAGCTACAAGACTAGAACCAAACTGCATATAAAAACTGACTCTTTCAAGCATTCATCAGCATGTTTTAGTTGGTGTCATGGTTATGGAATATTAATCGTGTAAATCATATGTAGGACAAATATAACAAAGATAGCCAAATATGGTAGTAAATTCAGATAACAGAACAAGTAACCAACCAAGAAGTGCAAAAGCGGACAACAAGTTTAGAAGCAGCTCGTCCACTAAGCATCCTTAAACATAGTGAAAGAAAACCAATAGTCAATTGTGACACAATAGGAAGGGTCAAGGGAAGAACCATTTACACCATTAGGAGTCTATATAGTGAATATCTAGTCACCCTCCAATGCTTCATGGTGGGAAGTGGCTTCCGATAAGACTGGCTATAAAGGAATTTTAGCCTGCAGATTATGGTGAAATATAAGTTGATAGAATGTTCCTATCTAGTTTGTGGCTGCATTAGGCACAACCCCTCTAGCTTAACATATTTTGAAAATATATAGTAGTCAAACTATTGTGTTCCTAGTCATAAAATAATTCACGAATGTGAGAAATCAAGTCAAAGAATGAACCTCTAACTCATCTTTTAGTTATTCTAATCGATAGTGGTTGTTTAAATGATTGTGATATAAATTGGATCGTGGGTTTGAATATGAGAGGAGATTGAATTCCACCTCTCAGGTAGTGTTGGACTTTGTACTCACATCATATTGATTTGATTGTTGAAATGTATATTTAGAAAGCAATATCTTGCTCCATCATATGCGTATCTCCTTTATATGACCTTTACACCCTAGTTGCAGTCGTGTTCATTTTAAGCTACTACTTTATGAAAATGCTATCTAATTAGTCTTGTTCATATTAGTCTATTGCAATAAATAAAATTGGAGCTGCAAAATTTTGTACCTGGAGCTTACTTAGCCAGGTCTGAACTAGACTAACAATATCTTCGTAAGTATTTTCCGACAATATAGGGTCTGAATAGTAACAATATATCAATACTTATAGTATAAAATTTCATCATGAAATGAACAAAGATAGCAAAGTGAATGCTTCTAGAACAGGAAATAAATAATATCAAACAATTTGAGGTAATATATACAAATTTCCATAGTTTCCTCACAAATTTTGGCTTTAATACAGTGCTCAAAAGCATTGGTCCAAATGGTAGGTCCTTGGATCACCAATCGCTCAAATTATTGATCATATGCCATCAATCAATCAGTCACATCTTTTTTTAAGGGATGTGCCTTTGAACCATGCATGTTAAAATTTGACTCATTGTATTGTGAGCTATGAAGAGAAATTAGTTGAACCCTCAACAAAGATATCACTTGGTATTTCAACATTTAGAAAAGAAATGTTATAGTTTACTGCTGAACTCTAAAGTGAATATGGTGCTCAAAAGATTAGTCTGGAAAAATAATTAATTAGATTAGTAAGACAATTGATTATTGGCTCAAATATATTGGTCATAGGTAACCAATCAACTAGTAAACTTTCCTACAATCTTATTTGGATCAACCAGGTTTCCAACTATTAGATTTCTAATAGCTTGAAAATGTTGAAAATGTCAATTTAATATAAAATTTTGATAGTGAAAGGCAGATGTGCCTTAAACCTTACACTCTTGAAGTGTATACATATCATGAGTCACAAAAATATAAATGCAAAATGCTTGTTGTATCTTGAACAGGAAGAATATAGTTAATAGCTAGAAAATTAAATGCATACTCATCTACTCCTCTAAAAAAAGTCATGTCTATTGATATTTAGTAACAGTCGCTAATAGAAATCCTTAATATGTTGACTTCGTATAATCAGAATACTGTGTGATTGTGCCCCTAGTCACACCCTCTTTCTGTTCATTTAAAATATATTAAATATCATTCATGTTGTTTTTGGTCAAAGTTTTACTTCCACCAGATAAAGGTTGTTAAATTTTTATGGAAAAAAATATTTCTGGCTCTTTATTGTCAAATAAAGTGAACAATAATGAATTTGTTGGCTGTATCATTTCCCATTCACCAGTACAGGAAAAGACATTTCTATTCGTCTCATTTCTCCTATCTTGTTTGAAAGGATTCAATGGACTGCACCTTCAGATTCTTACCCCCAATGACTACATTGTCTGTATGGATATGGGAGTTTGAGAAATGGAAGGTGTCGTTCCCTCTCCATCATATGCTTCCTTTTGGTGATTATAGAAAGGAATTAAAATTACATCACCATGACATTTTCTTTGGTTAATGGAAGAGATCCAAGTCTTAAGATGAGACACATGCTTTATTGCATAAAGAAGTTGTAGAAATGGCACGAGCAACAAAGCATTATCCTGATGAGCTACTTATCTTTTTTATCAATGTCAAACATTGGTTAGAAAAGATATGATACAAACAACAAGTGTTAATAGCCCATGGGCTATGTGAAATTACGAGACTTCTAGTACTAGATGAAAGGCATATTTCAAGAAGTACAAATCAAAGCTGAAAAGTCAAAATAAGATTTAGGATTTTGCTCTCTGGTACACTGTTCCATAATAATTTTGAGGAATACTTTAATACCTTTTTAGCTATACCTACCTTCAAATATGATGTGATTAGGAAGTTGAAACCATAAAACTACAAGTTCAATGGGAATAGTAAGAAAAATGTAACAAAAACAGAAGAGGAGTTTTCAAGAAGATTATTTATTGAAGAAATTGGAAGGAGATTTGAGTCTAATACAAAACTCAAACAAAGAAAAGGTTTTGAAATTTTGGCGGAGATAATAGCGCAGTTTGTGGATATACATGGTGCCAGCATAGAGAACTGACATGGTTTGGAGGCATACATTGTGATTTTGCATCCAAGTGTGACACATGAAGATATTGTTTTGGTTGCAACTCCTCGAGAAGTCAATATAACAAGAGTTATTATTCAAAATGGTGAGAAGATGACTTACCAACTAGTAAGAACAATACGAGGCACAATTTAATGAAAAAGGAAAATATGGGTCACCTTCACAAAAGTCATCCAAGGCACGTTGCTCTCCCTAAAAAGTCCACTTTATTCAGTAGATAAACACGTTCTTAACTAATTTTCTTCACAAGATATGAGTCTAAGACACCCAAGGTAATGAACTATCCAATCCGATCCTATGTATTGCTAGAAAATGTCAAAAATAGAGTAAGATGCAAGTTACAAACAATTGGAGCTACTAGTACTTCAGTCAATAAGTCACTGTTAGCCACCAATGTAACATATCAAACTGTTCACTATAGGTATCAATTACGTAAGAGATATTCCTAAAGCGGGTAGGAAACAACCTCATTTTGGGTGGAGAGAAGAAGAGGGACAAATAGGCAAACTCCGAACCCTATGCTTGAGTGGGCGCTCCAACCTAGCTCCTTTCCTCTCCTCTTTTTTATTTCCTTGCACAGCTTCATCCCTGCAGCGTCTACTTTCTGACGATGTGTGAGGTTAGGTGTTAATGGAGGGGAGGAGATGGGGGTGTGGGAGAGATGCAAAATATTAGAGTGTGATCTTCTTCAGGAGCTACGAGAGGAGGCCTAGAGGGTGAGAGAGAGGGTATGTGATCAACTGATCATGGGATGCAGGGGGTTTCCGGGTGGAGAAAACGGGGGCAGACGAGACAGAGTACCTGACACTGTGCTTGACGGGGGTGGAGAAAGGGTACTGGGCAGTGGGCACCGCGTGGTGATTGAGGAAGAAATGGAGTATTACTATTGGGTGCCAACCGTGGAGAAGAGGGGTGTTGGCAGAAAAGTTGAAAATTTTTGGAGGTTTAATTTAAGAGGGGAGACGGGGGAGGAGTATTATTGTGTATTGGATCTGGATTTGTAGTTAAATTGTAGCTATTGGAATTAACTATATTTGTGTTATTTATATATTTAAATATGTAGGGAAATGTGATTTTTTGCTACAAATACTATATATGTTGTTGGAAAAATTGTAGCTAAATCATACTTTTTTTGTAGTGCATGCCTTGAAATTCTAGTCATTCTGTTATATTTATATAAGTGATCTATATAATTAGATTTTGAATGTTCTTTCAACGCAATAGTTAGTTTATCTAGATTTCTAAGTACATACAAAATGATATGTTCATATAGAGTATTGTAGAAATCTTCCCTTGCAAAACATGAGCTTTATGAATTCATATTATATTATTAGAATTATCATATTTCAATTGTTATTATAAAGTACTAGTCAAAATTTTTGCACATCTTGAATAGAATTATCAGAATTGGAATCTCTTTACTTCCAGTTTACTACATCATTATTGTATAGAATTTAGAATATTGTTAAGGTATCAAAATATAATCTCAAAATTTATCTCAAAACTAGAAACAGAAATAGAAAAAGAAAAAGAATAGAAAAGATACTAGAATATAATTTCATATTATATGATAAGTTCTCACAGAATAGAAGTATTGCAGTCCACCGGATAGAAGTCACTTATTGCTATGAAGTCGTGTAATACCATGAAAGGTGAGTTGCACTAATAGAAGGCACAACATGCAACAGAAGGTTCTCTTTATCAAATAAGAGGACATACTATATAATAATGGCCACATAAAGATAAAATATGTAAATACAAGATTTGTCTATAATTGTAGATGTTATATTTTCATAATGTAGCAACTTTTTATGTGATAAAATTCAATGACACTTACTCTAAAAAAGAATGCCACTTACTCTAACTTAGAATTATTTCCTTTGTGCATGACTAGGGACGTAACATCCGTAGATCGTGAGAAGTAGTCCCTGGGATACTTGAAAAAATTACATAACCAAGGAAGAAGTATATCTTTATTGGTTGGATATTATCTTAGGGGATCATTCTAGATTAGAATTGTATTAATTCTCTTTTCCTTTTTAGTTCATGTAGGAGGTTGTCACCCTCAGACTTGTATCTTTATAATGTTATACTTTACGTTACTATGGTTATTTTGTATGTTATTGTATGCTATATGTATGATGTTTGCACTTGAAATTTTTATTATATGTTTTCTGACACTTTCACATATGATTTATGGTTGATAAAAGGGTAAGCTTATATGGACACACTTCCCCCACAATACGACTTTTTGGTAAATAATTTGGGAAACATGATATATGTGTTGATAGAATATCAAGAATGCCAATTGTTTTTTTTTTGGAAAATATGACTTTTAAAAGAAGAAAAAATTTCTCCCATACTGAAATTCCAAAGAATTTATTTTACGTCAATTCGGATCTTGTCAGATCAAATTCAGATCGGGTCAACATGGGTTTTTTCTAGTTTAGATTAGGTCTAGTTTCATGTTTGTCCTGTTTCCCTAATATTCATATATGATCTTTTTATGATGTTTGCTTCAATTAGGGCCATGGTTGAGTCAAGTCTATATGGGATTTCCTTGGTTTGGGCTAGACTTTTTACAGAAAAAATTCTGATTGAGTTCAGATTTGGGTTGAATATATTTGAGTCAGGTTGGATTCAACTTGAAGATGTACGGGTTAGGTTGAGTTTGAGTTGGAGTTGGAGTCAGGTACAACAAATCCCCAGCCCACTTCCTTACTTAGTATTCAATAAATATTAATATTTCAGTGATATATATAATATTCATGTAATTTTTAAGATACTCTAATATTCAATATTGGTTTAGCAATTTATAGATTGTATACTTGTATCTAATATATGACATGTATTTTGGATATGATTTTCAATCCAATCTAGGGTTATCAATTTTCATTTTATATTTCAACTCAAATTTTGGTTGTGTGCTCAAATTTTCTGTTGTGAGTTTGATAAATTTTAAATTGATAAGAATACTTTTGGACCTCAAATTATTGTATGATTGGTACTCTAAACTGTAGTCAGCTTAAACTCAGATTTTGTATTGAGTACCCGACTAAATAGTATGATTAGTTTATGTATTAATTGAAATTAGCTTCAAAAATTATAATATTGCATATACTAAAATAATATTAAGCAATATAATTATAATATATTATATCTTAGTGGTATAATATGTAGAACTGAATACTGACTAAAATATTTAACCCAACCCATACATGTTCAAATTGGACACAAAATCAACTGAAATATATTCACATGGACCCAAATCTGAACTAAATAAGAATAGGAAAAAGGTGACTCAAACTAATTAAACTAGTATAGACTTGACCTAGTTTGACCCATATAGCATCAATATATTTTAGTATAAATACTAACAAAACAAGCTCAGAACTGACTAGAATTAGTTTATGATTTAGATCAACACGAGGTAAATTCTGATGGGAACTGGAACCAAGAGTGCCTCAGATAATCTAGAATCTTTGAGTTTGTGGTGATTAAAATTTCACTTCATATTACTAGGATAATAATTAGTCATAGTTTAGAATAATATAATCAAATAATATCAAATATATATACAAAATTTATTATGAAATTGAGGAAGAAAGAGCAAACTAAGAAAAATAAATGATTATTGGCATTGTGTATGATAATAGGAAAATGGTGGCATATGAAAAAGAAGAAGAGGGGGTTATTGAGAATTTTGTAGTAGACAGTGGGTTATTTGACATTTGATAAAATGGACGGATAGGAAAGAAAATGAGCTTTTGGCGAGAAAAATCACATTGCATGATCATTTTTAAATCAATGGTAGAAACTTACTACTTTTTCCCTAATTTCATACACTCCCTCTCTTTCACTTTTCATTCACTATCGTTACTGTGAAGTTGTAATAATTGATTTTATCACATATGACTCTCACACACACAGACTCAACAAGAAAGTTATTATTACAATTATATTATTTCAAAATCTAAGATTTAAACTATTTGAAAGATATAATATATTTTGTAATGTACATTCGATTTCTGGTCATTAACTAAATATTTTTTTTTTGCTTTTTGTATTTGCTAACAAAATTGGTTGGATATTTGTTAACAAAAATTGGTCCTCTGATGGATAGCTCAAGTCGTATGACTCGACAATACCTACGATCTTGATAAAAGCCCCTCAAAAATGAAATACAACTCGTGTAGTCTGACTAATTAAGCAACTTAGTGTCTAAACTAGAGAGGTCTAGGATTTTACATTGTTGGGTGGGTCCCTCGAGGAGTTTCTACATAAATAAAAAAAACATAATTGTGCTTAATGTGGCCTGCGTTTTTAATCGGGTTTGGAGTTGGACAACTTTTGAGGGATATCAACCTAACATCTAAATGGTTAACTTAATTTCGTTTGATATGAGAAAATAAAGGAGTTGTTCTTTTTTTTTTCAATAATTATCTTTTTTATGAAAAAATGAAATTGTAATATAATTGATGTTAATTTTATAATTTATCCAAATATTATTGGTTCCTGTAATACATTTTAACATATTATATTGATAACTTTATAATAAAAAAGTTTATGTCACATAAGTAATGTAAAAAAATTTAAATAGGTGTTTAATAATTATTTGAAGAAGTGTAGAAAAATATCGTCAATAATATGTCCTGAGCGGGGAACTCGACACTATTTGACTTAAAAGAAATAATTATGATAACTTGTTTCCTATTAACTTTCAGTTTAGACCAACATACCGAAATTAGGATTTGGGTAGGTTTTGGGTTCAGATTGATCAATGGAAATTGGGATCTAGGTTAAGTCTGGATTCTAACATTTCCAATCCAATTCGCTTCTGAGTTCAGAAAAATCTTGGGTCCGAGTTTCTTCCTAGCAAGACAAGCAAAGAATCTAAGTTCAATATACTTAAAATTTGGATGCACGTAGCACCTACGATTTGATGTTGAGAAATTTGAATCAGATCCAGATTGAATTCGAAAATTTTGATGTTGAGAAATTTGAAATTAGGTCCAGATTGAGTAGATGGACTGAAATTTGATCCAACACAATTCTGGTTTCTAAATTTGAGCATCTAGACGGTTGTGGATTTGAACACAGTGACCGTAATTCAAACCCAAATCAGAGGGGGTGTCAACTGATTGGAATTCGGAACAAAAGAGACCTTTTCTCCGGATCTCTAACATAGATAGAAGATATATGTTTTCGGGGAAGGAAACCATCGTTCCCGGACGGGTTTAAATCTCATTCCCGGACAGGTTGAGCGCAAGCCAAGGGCAGTCTGGTCGCCGTACTCCAGAGCGTGCTCGGCATTGACATCTGCGTTCGACGCTGTACCGAGCCAGCGAGAAAACAGGAACCATCCCGGCGTCCCGCCGCCCCTCCATGGATTTTGAAGCCCCCCTGTCCGCCCGCGATGTACTAGTTACCCACAGCACGGCCGGCAGCGTCTTCGAGCGCCTCCTCCGAATGGGCCGTTCCCGAAGCTACCCCGAGCGGGTGACGGCGCTGTGGATGTTCCTGGAGCGGCTGGGGTTTGAAAACCTCCTATTCACGATCCTCCAGGCTCGTGACGACGTCGTAGCCCTGTACCTGAAGGAGGCGGACTGCATCCTCCCGGCGATATGTCCCGAAGTGCCGCCTCCCCCACTACACCATCTGCAATCCACGATGCTGACGCTGACCTGCGTCAAGGCGGCGGCGCCAGGGCAGCACGTCCTCCGTTTCTTCTACGCCAACCGCGACGTAGTTGAGCTAGGGATCAAGGAGTTCATAACCGGCGTTGGGAGTATCCTATTTTATTTTTTTGGAGAAAAAACCATATAGCACACTTTGCCAAAAACAATTACCCAAATAGCACACTTCCCATCTTATTTCCCAAACTAGCACACTTTCAGAGTAAAACGCCACTTTATTTGGCGTTTTACTGTCTCCGGAACCAAAAACGCCACTTTATTTGGCGTTTTCAGGCTGGCGCAGACAGAAGCGCCACATTGTTTGGCGTTTTCAGGTAAAAGCGCCACTTTGGTTGGCGTTTTCAAAGTAAAACGCCACATATTTTGGCGTTTTCACGGTAAGTGCCACATTGTTTGGCGTTTACGGATTGCGGGGGCAGAAAGCGTCACATAGTCTGGCGTTTACAGGTAAAACGCCACAAAGGTTGGCGTTTTACAGTGTTTGCTGTTCTAAATTTCTAAATATCCAACACATTCATAATGCTATTTGCTGCATGTTCTAAATTTTTTAAATATCCAACACATTAAAGTAGATTATGATTACAATATCATAGAAATATGTCCAAAAGGGAATAAGGTAAATGGTGAATACAGAATGATCCAACATAGAACAACAACAAAAAGAAACATCAGGAAAACGCCAAATAAAGTGGCGCTTTTGCCTGAAAACGTCAAACAATGTGGCGCTTCTGTCTGCGCCAGCCTGAAAACGCCAAATAAAGTGGCGTTTTTAGTTCCGGAGACAGTAAAACGCCAAATAAAGTGGCGTTTTACTCTGAAAGTGTGTTAGTTTGGGAAATAAGATGGGAAGTGTGCTATTTCGGTAATTTTATTTTCCAAAGTGTGTTATATGGTTTTTTTTCCTTATTTTTTTAGAGTAAAAAGTTGGGAGTATCGTATTTGACGATACGATGAGGGCACTCGTGTCTACCAACCCGAACCATCCCGCACTGGCACGCGAATTTGAGCAGCCACCGAGTTCGATCCACGAGCAGGACCGGACAATGTTCGTGAAGTTCGACAATAATCAAGTCTTAAGCAGTAAGGAAATCCACCACTATTTCACCAGGTTAGTAGTCGACTTGGCATTTCCCACCTTTTTCACCCCTACTCCCGCTCTCTGTTTCACACATGCGGTCACCGGCCTTCCTCCTCGTGCAGCGGATTGCGCGAAGACTGCATCGACTGCGTCGTGGTGGACGCCCCGGCAGTTGGCACGGCGCTTCTCTACGGAAGGGTGGTCTTCAAGACGGCGGAGCACCTGCAACGGGTTCTTGACGATCCGAAGCCGTCCGTATACAATGTATAATACATGGTCATCAGACAGAAACTCTGCTGTGTCTGGCACGCCAACAACGACAACGGCGGCCGCGACAGCGGATGCGCACCGCTAGCTGCTGAACGGCAATTGTTGATGCTCCACAACTGCATTGCATTATTGCTAACTGCTCGCCGGTTCATCGGTCTCATCGCCTCTCAATTATTGCATGAATTCATCGGAATTCATATTTGGGACATTTTATTGCGTCGTTAGAACTTATAATAACGTCCCTAGACATGAGATGCATCGAATAAACAAAATGTTTGTTTTGAAGATATCACTTTGCATATTGCAATTTCTACTTTCTATAAATAATACTTTGCAATTCTGTTGCGGCGAGTGACTTGATTGTGTGGCTTTACTCTTGACAGGACATTTTCTTTGTTGTAGGAGTGGTGGGTCAGCATATGAGTTCACCCAAGTAGACTCATTGGACAATCTGTCGTATTCTTAGGTATCTAAAAGGTGCACCATGAAAAGAGATCACATATCGTAGACCTAAGACGCCTACATCTACTCTTGTTCTTACTGGCTATGCAGATGCAGATTGGGCTGGTAATCAAAATGACATAAGATCCAAATATGGATATTGTACCTTTCTAGGGAATCATCTTATCACCTAGAAAAGCAAGAAGCAGAATGTGGTGGCTCGTTCCAGCACAGAAGCAGAGTATAGAGCTATGGCTCATGCTTGTTGTGAACTACAGTGGGCTCAATCTGTGCTATCTGAGTTAAAAAATTCTTGTGATATCTCCTGTTGAGCTCAGACGTGACAATCAAGCTCCTATTTATATTGCTTTCAATCTTCCATGAACGTACTAAGCACATAAAAGTCGATTGTCATTTTGTCAGAGATCAAGTCAAGTTTTACTTATAGACATATGTTTGCCTCATTGAAAATGCTACCCAGTATAAATGAATATCGTTCTTAAAAACTATTGGTTTCACAATTGAGAAGGAATTGAGGGTTCAATTTGTTGTCCACTCTTTTAAGAAGGTGTTTATGTAGTTTTTGTTGGCATATTAAGGGCACATTTGGTTTGCCGGATTTTTAGAAATCCTGTATTCTGTCCATCCCGCATTACTAAAATGTTGCATTGTTAAAATCCTGCAAAATAAAATTTTATGTTTGGTTTGCTGGATTTTGTAAGTGCGGGATTTATTTTTTTTCGTATCCACGACCTTCGCCATGTTGGATTTTGGCGTCCGGGAGAATTTTGATGGAGACCAAAATGCGGGATTCCTATTATGTCTGAAAATCCCGGGATTAGCCTCAGTTCTCCAATCCTGCAAACCAAACGTAAAATTTGCTGAACTGGAGCCCAAAATACAATCCAATACAGCAAAATCCAGGTAACCAAACATGCCCAGCCTCATCTATACTATATAGGAAAGTGCGTGGAGGGGGTTCTGAACAATTTTTGTCATTATTTTTTCAAATCACATATTCATCCTTTGTTATACACTAAAAATGATTCAAGGGGTCATGTGCAATTAATACGTCCAATTTGTCGCTCGAGGCATCGAGCGACAGACTGTCGGCGTTTCCGCAGCACCGCCGACTTCCTTGGGTTGACGACAGTACAACGGCGTCTCTTTCCCATCGCCAGTTGCGCTGCTACAATTCTCAGAGATGTAAAAACCAGATGAGAGAGACGGTCTTAGCAAAGTGTGGAGACTCTGGAACCAGATTAATGACTGAACTTCTGAGCCTTCTTTTCCTCCTACTTGGGCGCTTCCTCTCCGGGTTATCCTCCTCTCCTCCCCATTCGGAAGCCTATTGTATTCTGACGCCTTCCTCGGCCACGCGCCGGAACCCACGATCTCTCTCGTTGCCTCATGGAACCACGTCGTCTGGGGGCACGCCACGAGGGGTTCCTCGGAGGCTGCCCTCCGCACCTACCTGCTGATGTGGCGAGGGTGTAGCAACAGTAGTAGCACACTGCTGAGACCCATCAAGCTTACATACCCTTTCATCCTCAAAGTTTGTGCCTCTGTCTCTGCCGCCGCGCGCAATTCGGGTGAAGATCTGCGTGCGCCATTTGGGAAACAAGTCCACAGAGACATCTTCAAGAGCGGCTGCGATTCAGATGTTTAAGTCTGCAACATGCTGATCACATTTTATGGATCATGTGGGGAGGTTGGCAACGCGCGCAGAGTGTTCCACGAAACGGCGGATGAAACCAGGACATCGGTCTCGTGCCTTTTTTCCCTCCGCCTCGAGCGGCTTCTTCTCCTCCTGTAACATATATATCACAAGCAGTGAGTAAACAGTGTCGGCCGGAGATACTCTAAACCAGACCGAAACGGTAATAGGAAAGCAAGGCAGGGGAAGGCCTCACCTCACCCGTTTGAGACAATGCATGTGTCTGTACCCTTGCAGCAAACATGGAGCGGCAAAGACTGCTGCCTTGGGTAATGTAATAGTTGTCATTGGTAACTCAGATAGAATTGTATTGGTAGTATCCATGTGGGTAGTTGTTAACGTGTGTTCACGGATCTATTGGGCCCACAATTGGTAATCTAATTGTAGTTTTTATTTTTATTCCTTTAGATTCTTGAACAACGCCTTACTGTTATAATTGTAAAGACACAAATATTCGTACATGCACATAGTATTATTTAGTTTGTTCTACTAAAATGTGGGTTGATGGTAATAGGGGCTTTCGTATATGTATTGTTGTTTTGGTATATACCGTCACCCTATTTTAAATTTTCTTATTGATCATTCACTATGAATTGTCTTTTATAATCGATCAATTTCTTGGTAAGCAAATGCTAACCGAGAAACTTTGGAAACATAAAAATAGAAATCTAAAGAATAACATGGAAATGTAAATACTTCGTGTTTTGCCAACCTTTTGGTTATCAAACCACTACAATACATATAATTTTACACTGCTTTTGCATTCACAGAATGGATGTACTCATATAGCCATTTCAAAATTTTGAAATATAGTTTCTCACGAAACAATTTTCAGGATAGAAAAAGTGTGTCGTCAAGTAAGTAATTGATTCTATGAGCATTGATAAGGGTATGCCCTACTTAATTTAAGGGTACACATATCTTATGAGTTGTATGCGGAATGACAATTTGCAACTAAAGGAACTTATCTATTTGTATTTTTTGTTCATTCTGGGTTGTAAGGAAACAAGTACAGTATCATGCAAGATGTATAACTAGAATTACTAATTGATATATACTATTCTTGGTTATATTACACCTTTTACCAATTCTTATAAAGTGGACGTAATATACTGGCATGGATTCTAAATCAAATTTGCATGTAGCTTGACTTATGGTGACTAAGCCCCAACAAATTGAGGGTTGTGTGGGTAAGGCCGTCCTCCCTAATGATGCATGCTTATATCAGAAAGGAAAATTTTCATTCAAAATGGTAAAGCGGTGGGAATGAAATGAGAGTGCCTCACTCGTTCTCTTTATGTGATTCGGTCACAAGTGCAGCATATGGAGTGCCTTTCTTTCTTTCTCTTCAAAGTGACTAGCTTACTCAAAAGACTTGCTCAACATATGCCAACAAAGCCAATTTTGTATCCATAGATTTGTTCAGTACTTATCTGTTAGATTTCCATTTCTTAGTTTGAACATAATTGGTAGTTTGATAATGAATTCACAAAAAATATATTTTAAAGTGTTTAAAATACACGGTTTATGTCTAATTTATTACGATTGATAGTTGAAGAATTTATCATAAACCCGATTAAATCTTATTTTCTTGGCCTGGTTCGGGGCAACATTTTCAAAAAGAAAAATATCAAATCAGCAACGGGTTAGACGAGTGGTCGTCGACAGGTCAAGAATTTCCGGCTGCACGGGTTAGACGAGTGGTCGTCGACAGGTCAAGAATTTCCGGCTGCACGGGTTAGACGAGTGGTCGTCGACAGGTCAAGAATTTCCGGCTGCACGGGTTAGACGAGTGGTCGTCTGGTCGATAGGTCGCTGACTCGTGATAAGCGGCTTTCTGATCCGAACTGTTTGGGTCCTTTGGGACGCGAGTCAACACTACACGTATAGACGGCACCCGCCCTTTGGGGCTTACGAAAAGCACGCCGCCGCCGTCACTGTGCCATTCAGTGGTCGTCAAGCTAGCAGGGTACCCGACTTTCTGGAGAGCGTCAGAAGTGATTTTCTGCTGATGAATGCGGCGACAATAACTGCAAGATTACCTTCTCCTCCTCTCTATCACTCTGTTAGCAGCCGTCACAACCATTCGGCGAACCGGCTCCTAAGTCCCTTATTCACAGGTGCGTAAACGTGGCACGCTCTACTTCTCACGCCCCGAATTTGTTCTGCTAAGGCGCTCATAATGGAAAATGAAGAAATCGTCTGTTTCCGTCCAGACGTGAGCAGTTTGATCCGCGTTTCGGTTTCAGGACCGTCTCGGTTCAAATTTCCACTCCACCACCTAGAAAGTCGCCGTCTTTACAAGGGGTTCTCTGGCACCGCGACACTGGAGCTCGGCCAAGGCTGCGGCATGGGTTCTGAGGTCGAGGCGGGTGTGATTCTCCCGGCTACCGAAGATTATGTCGCAGAGGCCGTGCAAGCAATTAGAGATGGCAGGGTCATAGCTGTGCCTACGGACACACTTTACGGGTTCGCCTGCGATGCCTGGTACTGAGTAATTCTGATAGCTGTTTTACTGTTTCTTGTTGCAAAGCAACCGCTGTTAATTTTGTCTTATAGTTAGTTGTCTATCATGCTTAGTTCCACATGTAAACGTCGATTATCTTTTAATAATCAGGCGTCAATGCTATAGCTGCTCATGTCCAGAGTTTGGCTCATGCTCCACTAAACCTTTTAGCCATACCATCTCCCCCTTGCAATTTTTTCACGTTTTGGAGTTTTAATGTAAGGTCTTGACCAACGTTGATACCATAAAGAAGCTGAAAATCTCTCTAAATATAAGATAGATTGAGAGAGAAACCATTAAGAAATATAAATTTAATGACCCGATTCAAGTCTTCAACAAAGTTATGACATTCGTTCATGAGATAATCCCCCTAATAGCCTGGACAGACAAATGCTATACTACTTAGGTTATGTTTCCCCCTCTAAGTCTTAATATACAAATATTTACAGTTCAATATGAGACTCTGTGGTTCCTATGATATGCATGGTAGCTATGTTATAGTTGTTATGATCTTTTGTATTGCAAGCGAGGCACTAAATTAGTTATTACGACACTCACCTTGACTCCCTAGGCTCTAGGTAGGACGCCTCAAACTGGGCGCCCAACCTCTATGTCGTCTTAAGTTGCCGCCTATGACCTTTTAGGCCCATATTAAGCCAATCGACTAATTTAACACAATTAGGTTTGGATTTGGTCAACTTAGATCAAGTTGTCATTTACAGTTGAAACAGGTCTAATTTAGCCCAAATTAGGTCAAATTTGGGTAATCTAGGTTTGGTTTTAGGAAACATGCCTGATTTGGGGAAATCAGGTCTCATTTGGTCATATTAGGTATCGTTTAGATCAAAATAACAAATTAGGAGTAGTTAGGTTTAGTTAAGTCATGTTATGCAAATTAGGTTTGATTTAGGCCAAAACATGTCAAATTTGGGCAGATTAGGCCTGATTTGGGGAAAACAAGTTTGATTTGGGGGAAATAGGTCTGAGTTGAGGAGATTAGGTCTGATTTAGCCAAGTTAGGTCTCATTTAGGTCAATATAGGGAAAATTTGGGGAAGTTTAGTCTGATTAGTTCATGTTATGCAAAATTAGGTTTTTATTGAGCCCAAATCATGTCGAATTTGGGAGTATTAAGCATGTTTGGGAAAAACAAGTCTGAATTAGGGGAATTAGGTCTGATTTAGGGAGAATAGATCTGATTTGACCAAATTAAGTCTCATTTAGGTTAATATAGGACAAATTTGGGGAAGTTAGGTCTGATTAGGTCATGCTATACAAACCTAGGTTTGATTTTATACAAAATTGGGAGGAAAACTAGGTCACATTGAATCAAGTTAACTCAAATTTGGGCTGATTAGGTCTAGGTCAGCTCATGTCTGGTGCAATTTAGTCTATATACTATGTAATACCATGTAATAACGTCATCATTACACATTTACAAATATGAACTTATGAATGTAAATATTTGAATATCAACATTATTGAAAAAAAAAGAAAAACACCTACAAACGCATGGACACCCGCCTAGGCGCCCCCTAAGAATGCCTAGTGACTAGCCCCCTTAACATATGGGCACTAACAATGATAACATATGTACAACTTAAGTAAATATGTAGTATGGAAGATAACCATGCATTGGATTACTAGGGACGCCCATATAATGTGAAGGGTCTCTTTTATATGATTTATGTAAGGGTCCATCATTTAGGTAAACCCTTGACAATGGTTTCTTACATGCAACCTAAACTAGGGTTTCCCCCTATGGATGTAGGCTTAGATTGAGGTATTTTAAGCCATGTAAATCATTGTCCCTTGTAAAACCTCCTCATTCATCTTTGTGGCCTTAATTTCAGTTGTCAACCTTACGGTATAGACATGTCAATGGCCGTGGTGACTAATACCTTAGCTAATCATTTCTTTCATTTGACATGAATGATGATATATTCAATGAACAAGCTTCCTAGATTTTATTAGATTGTGGTGTTCAATGGTAACTTCTCACCAATGCAAGCCAATTTTTCTTGTCATATCAAATCATATATCAGTTGCTTGTAACCTTTCCACTTGAATTTTAATGTTAATTCCCACTTGCATATTCCTCAACTCGCTAAAGAAATGTAAATATATAATTATCGAGAGTGAGAGATGTTTAGGCTCCAAGAGGAGTGATTTATATCATTTATGTTTGAGGCATTTTGATCAATCTTGCTTCTACCTTTTTGATTCCAGTTAGAAATGGTTGTTACCATGCTATAATCAAAGTGTAATCATGGCTTCTACTTATCCTTCTTAATACATTGTTTGAAGAGATCTTGTTTTTAAAGATCCCCACAACATCTTTTACAAAAAGTGTGATAGACCTATTATAGCTTGCCATACTTGTAGGCCGCAGGGCATCAAGGTTGGGCGCCTAGACGGTATTTAAAAATATATTTCTGGCTATATTTTCCCCATATGTATTCATGCATTTTATGATTTTTATAGACATACCCCTCGTGTATGCATACTTCATAGTTAAATGTGCACATATATACATAAATATATTGTTAATCCCTTCATATCCATTTATTTTAATGTAAGAAAACATAACCTATCTAACTTGAAATAAGTACCATTATTGCCAAAACAAGGACAAAGTAAATTCTAGACAATGTAAGAAATAAATAACAAATAAACAAATACATACATGTTTAAAGTCAAAGAAACTACAATTTTTCAACAAAGTAATAATCGTCTTACATAACTTGTGAAATAGAAAACAAGGCAACAAAGTGCAAAAGTAGAAAGATCAAGAAACATGATAAAGAGTACAATTCTTGAAGAAAATGATATTGGGTACATAACAAGGACAATAATATATATTTTGAACAATAGAACAAGAAAATAGATCATGAGATAACATTATCATGCACTAGGCCCCCCAAAATAACCTAAGGTAGCTGATAAGGCAAGCCCCCCTGCCTAAGCGACCTCTTAGGTGCATATGCCTTAACAAGTATCTAGCGTGCTTATCATCTTGCTTGTTGCATTCAAGCATTCATCATCTTGGTTTCTATATCATGTGAGCCCTTGTAAGTACTCATCTATATGGCTAATGCATATCTTGATGTAAATCCTCATATGTAGCTGCGATCATGCAAGAATGTATATGTGCATCAATTCTCACATTTGTGTCATACTTGTTAAGACGGCAAGGATTTAAGGCTCCATGGTAGGGCACGGTGATGCCTTGGCGAAGCATTGTCACCGCCATCATCATCAACATCATGTAAGCCTTGATTCGAACCATGTTGGGGTCAACTACATAGATCCTGTATTTGCCAATCAGGAATCAGCTATATGGGTGATATTTTGATCAAGATGCAAAGGTTCAAAATCTTTCCTTATAAGCTCTTTCCAAATAAGTTCTGGCCTGCCTCTTCTTCTTTAAATTGTGCTCAATTCAATAGAATTACTTCGAATCAACACATTAGTAGGTCGGTGTTGCAAATGTCTATACCATCTTAGCAGGCGACCCTCACACAACTAGGGATAAGCATAATTTGGTTATAAGCGATTAACCTAATGGTTAATTTGGTAATGGTACTTTTTAAAGACAATTTGGTAAATTCAGTCCATTTGCCAGAGAGGAGTGGTTCAAGTGGTGCAGCACGATGTCCCCTCATGAAGGTACCTGGGTTCGAAACCATGCGACCGCCTCCGAAATGGTACCCGTGGTGCAGGCCGACCAACTGTGCGTTTTAACCGGTTCCCGGGTGGGCGGGGCGCCTGGGGCTCGAGAGTTTCACGCTGTTTGGGAGGTCACAAAAGTGACGCTTCTACGGGGGCGGTTCTCTCGATAACAAAAAAAATAAACTGTTAATTGGTTGGTTAAATATATTATATGTTTGGTTAACTGAATTAATAACTTGTCCTAGAATATCTATGGAAACATACCCTACAAGCAATGAAAGAGATATCGACGATACCGTCGGTATACCGACCGGTATACCGATATCGACGACCACGGTCATCGATTCGCACAAACCTGCCGTTGGGATTGCAAATATCGGTAAACCGATGGTATACCGCCAAATATCGCCAAATACCTCCAAATACCGCCAAATATCGCCAAATACCGACAAATACCGACAAATATCGACGAAATTTACTGGTATACCGACAAAAATACCGATTTTTTGCGTGCTTGAGTCTGATTCTGTTGTTTGAGATGAGGAAATGACAGAGCAAAGGGATCTCGACAACTAGGGCTCAGATAAGTCTAATCTAAGGTATGCCTTTATGTTTTCTACCATTTCTCTCATTTACACTTCATCGATCTCAATTAAAATCTAAATTCATCCCAAAATGCCTTAAATTGGCAAAGATCCTGCCATCTTTTTTATGTCTTCCTAATTGTATGTGTTCTTAGATCTACAACACTTTCTCATAATCTACAATATAATCTTAGTAATATACCTAAATAATCCACGGAATATAAGTATAATTTTCTATCATTTTTAGTAGTAAGCTAATTCGTATACATATGTTCTTACTAGTATTTTTATCATACAAAGGAAGAAAATGTACTACTTTGCAACACAACAAACAAATATTATAAAAAAGTATAGATTTTGTAATTTTCTAGTCATATACTTGTTTATATATGGCACTTGCTACATATATCCCACAACATGGACATGGTTGACATGGTAACTACACTTATATTATCGCATCCCCACTACATGCATATAGTGGGAATGGTAATAATGGCTTTTATACTTATCCCTCTATTGTGCATAATCCATGAAGAAACTCACTACCGCATATTAAGATACCGTGCAACAAACAACGGCGGAGAAAAGGCGTCACAATAGTGATGGTGCCTAACTTCCTTGATAGTCATGAAGTTAATTGTCAAAGTTACACATTGAAGAAGAGCAATAGAAAGCCCTCGTGTTTATTTTCTTTCAGAATCTGATATGATGCATATGGAAACGTAGTACTGTAAAATTCTAAAACATATCGTGTTTAATTACATAATACGAACGAGTATTATACACTTATATAGTATTGTACATGACGTGTATGAGCAACACGTAACTTCATACCACCAACCTTACATAATGTACATGTCATGGGAGCAATATGTCAACCATATCAACTCAATATTGTATGGAGAATCAGACATACAACTGATATGAGTTAGTAAGTTACTATGCTATTCATGTGTCGTAAATTGGATATTATAGCATAAGTGTGTGTATTTATGTTTATGGATTGTGCTAGTAAAATTCCAAATCTTAATTCCAATATTTTGTCATCGAAATCCTTCATCGAAATCTACAGAAAACAGGACAGGTTCCCTACCTCCCACATGATGGAGACCCCCCCACATACCCAATATAGAATTTTATTGCATAAAAACGCTGCATCTAGGTGTTGAGACCACACCTGTAAAATTTCATGATTTAATTCGTTCATTTAGGCGTCGATAAGGCCAGGATTGCATCTGTCGATATTTTCGTCGGTATACCTGTAAATATCTATTTCCACGCCGTCGAAACGGCGTCGGTATCGGTCATTTAATTCCTTGCCTACAAGTATAAATATCTACATATTTGTTCTATAATTTTAATAAAACTTCAACTCTAGGAACTTTATAATCTTTATATTTTTATGAAATACTACTATGCTTCATAGTTGATCATGATTAATGAATATATTCAACCAATATTGATACGCAAGTGTTATTTGGTTAACCAAATTAACTGATGGAATTAACCATTAACTGTTTAGCCGTAACCAAATTAATTGAACCTATTTCGGTTAGGTTAACAACAAAAACGTGAAATCCCAAATTAATCAATTAGTCGAACTTAATTAACCATTAGCTGAAAAATTAATTAAATGCTCACTCCTATACACAACTTGTCCTCAATACTCGGCACCCCTAATTTGTCCTTGATATATTCATTTCTCAGGCGATGTTTCCTTATCTTTCGACACCATGTTAGCGTACATTTTCAACCACATTCATCTTGTTGAGATCTTTATTCTTCAATGCCCAACATTCACTCCCATATAACATGGGCAGTCGTATAACTGTTCTATAAAACTTTTTAATATGAGATGGATCTTCTGAGCACATACTACTCTGGTACTACTCCATTTCAACCATCTTGTTGGGATCCCCTGACAACTGTCATTTTGAACATTGCCATCCATATGAATAATAGACCCATATACTTGTGGAACTTTGGTCATCCACTCCGTTCAACTTGGCCCCACCATTCACAGCTCAAGATTGAGATGATTTGACCATACTCGACTTCTGATTGCAGATGCAGACTGACTCTTTGAGACAAGATCTGAGAGAGAAAAGGGGTTCAGAACTACATTACATCAAGAAGGACATAGAGCTGTAGGCCCACCCTGACTGATCTGCGCACGCCCAAGACGTGGCGAGAAAGTGAGAAGAGGGGCCAAGAGGAATAATATCCCCCTGGCCGCCCACCACAAAACTCACATGTCTCTACTCCGTACCTCTCGTCTGTACCTCTCGCTTCACTCGATTTGTACCTCTCGCTATTTTAGAGAAGAAACTACTAGCTTCTTCCGTTCCCGTTCTCCAGCCTGGTTTGACCCACTTCCTTAGCTACCGAGCTCAAACCCTCTAATATGACATTGAACTGACTGACTTACTTGCTTAACGCATCACGGATCAGCCAATTGCTTCTGCGAAACTGAGGTGCCTAGTAGGTGGCTTCGACGCCCTTCTTGGATTGGAATACTACTTCTTCCTTCCCTAGGAGCTCAACTTTCGCTAGCCTCACCGGGATGTGGTTGTGTACAGCAATCGAGAACCAAACCAGTGGAATCAATGATGCAATGCATATACTCGATTTTACTTCTACAAACTTAAATCCATTAGTTTCCAACACATTTCTCCAAATGTCAACTTTGTCATTTAATCGTTTTTTCGTGTTATCAATCAACACATCATCAACAAATAAATGCACCAAGGAATATCACATGCTTTATCAACTTATTTGTAACAAGAACAAATACAAATGGGCTCATTCAATTTGTCCTTTGATTCTTCGAATTATATCAACACTTCATTCAATCCTACACTTACTCATTGAAGTGATACCTTCATGAAGGACTGATTTGAGGATGAGGAATTAGCAGATCCACTTGCTTTCTTCCTTCCCGTATTTAGTAGTTAGTACAATCACATGAAATCCTTAGCAAAAACTGCAACAAATGCATATAGTTTAAAATTTATGTAAGACCCATGCCAATCCTTGATATATCATATTCCCCAACTGTGACGGGAAATCTTAGCGGCTCCCCTCTAGGATTTCCAATATTTGTAGTTGAGCTATCATACATGTCCTTAATCAAGTCAATGTATTGGATTGACATACCCTTTTTCTCCAAAACTCTCCACCACTTCCCTGGATATCTGATCATAAGCCTTTTCCAAATTAATATAAACCATGTGAAGATCTTTTCTGTTATCTCTGTACTTCTCCGCAAGCCTCCTTATTAGAATAATAGAATCTATTGTAGATCTTCGAGTCATGAAACCAAATTGGTGCCTGAATCTGTGTAATAAATCTTAGCCTTTGCTCAGTATTCTCTCCCAGAGCTTCATAGTGTGATTCATCAACTTGATACCTCTGTAGTTTGTGTAGCTTCGAACATCTCCTATTTTCTAGTAGAAGAGGACTATGCTATCGTTTCTCCATTCGTCCGACATTTTCTTGATCTTAATAATCTTATTGAAGAAAGTCATTAATTACATAGCACCTTCATTCCCCATACTCTTCCATATATCAACAGGAATGCCCGACCCACATGCCTTTCCCATTTTTATTTTTTTTTAAGAATTCTTGACTTTAGATAGTGAAACACATCGTGTGTAAGTGATATCTCTTGTATTATGTCACACAAGTCTTTTACATTATCCAAGGTATCCTCATTGAAAAGCTTTTGAAAGTAGTTTTTTTTAATGGATTCTTGATATCATCATCCTTCACCAACAATCTACCATGATCAGTTTTGATGCATTTTACTTGACTGAAGTCTCTTCATTTCCTTTCTCTAATAAGTGCTATTATATATATATGTGTGTGTGTGTGTGTGTGTGTGTGTGTGTGTATATATATATATATATATTCTTTTCTATAATCAAATGCGCTTTCACATCTTCTTAACCCGAAATTTTGGAACTCATATCTCATTTTAGTAAATATTGTAAATCTAATTTGATTTAATTTGTTAAATAAAAAAGATTAAGAACCCTCATAGAATTTAAACAATTATATAAGATATAATTTAAGAATTTAATAGAATTTTAAAAATTCTATATTGTAACAAAAATATTGTTTATATATATATATATATATATATATATATATAGAGAGAGAGAGAGAGAGAGAGAGAGAGAGAGAGAGAGTCAGGCTAGAATACACTCGAGTGTACAGATCACACGAATACACTCAAGTATATTTGCATATGAAGACTATTTTTGTAAAATGTAAACCATTGATCTTCACCGTCATACTATAACTAGGCTACATACAAATTTTGAGCTCATTTGGATGAGTGTAAGTCACTCATCCAAGGGCAACAAAATTGACGCACGAAACTAATTTGAAATGTATAATTTTTGCGGTCTTTATAACATTTCCTATAAATGTCCAAATGTGCTTAAATTTTGCGTATGAGCTATTCACAACATGTTTAAGAAGATCAACGGATTAAATTTTTGAAAAAAATATTGCATCATGGAAAACTACTTGAGTGTATTCTGCTCCGAATACACTCGAGTGTATTCTAGCCTGACTCTCTCTCTCTCTCTCTCTCTATATATATATATATATATATATATATATATATATTATATTTGTTATAGCTACTCGTGCATCCCGGTGAGTAGCCTGAATTTTCGCTACTCGTGCATCCCGAAAAGTAATTATATGGTCAGAAAACTAACTCTCTGGACAAAAAAATAACTATGTTGATAAAAAAGTAATTATACGACTAAAAAAGTAAAACCGGGCAGAATACACAACAAATATATATGTAATTTATATTTGTTATAGCTGTTACAAATGTATCTGTTTATGCATGAAAAGTAACAGTAACCCTCTACATGTGTAAAGTAAGAAACTCTAAAAAAAGTAACCAAAAGAGGGGACAGGTAGCTACCCGCGCAGGTATTGAATATGGGCCCATATATATATATATCCCTTCTCTAGCATCCAACTTCTTAGATATCTCTTCAAATTATCTAGATCTGACCTCTTGAACTGCTTTCTTAGCTTCTTTCTTTGCTTGCTTGTATCTCAAAAAATTTGCATTATATCGAGATTTGGGCAAGTTCCTCCTTTGAGTTAAATAACTGTCTGTACTTCATGGTTACTTAAGGCCAGATTTGATATTTCCTGTGCTGATATGAAGACAATTACTATTCTAAGGTTACCAAGGAACAAGTAATAGGCTTTAATCCGGACTCTGAATCTGAGTCAAATCTGAGATGAAACCAGAATATTGTGAGACCCAGTGCCAGCTGCAGAACGTAAACTGGAGCTTGCACCAAGTTTGACCTTTTAAGTTCTTACATCTATAATTTCCTACAATTGACGTTGGTGTTTAAAAAGACAGGACAGTTTTTACAACTCACAATCGCAGTGGATGCACACAACTTGCTGCCCTCTTGTAGCATATGTTAATTGCCATAGCTTAGGCTTTGCATCACCATAGTATCACTTGGTGCAACCTGCAATGAGAAAAAGAGACAGGGGTGCCGGCAATGGCTTTTGATTGAGACTTGGGAGGTGAAGGGTGCCAAAACAAGAGTCAAGTGACATGAAAAGGGGTTTAAATGCTTTTCGAGCCTAGTAATGAACACTGCTCTCGGTTCAATTCATTTCCGTCCCAGCTTGAATAGCAGGTATTGAAACATCATTTGACCTCTGTCCAGCATAAGTTCAGCTAGCAAGCTTATGCCCACAGTTTTCACAGGAAATTAACTGCTTCTCTCTAGTCTTTCCAATTTATAATCTTAAGGTGCTCAACCTACCGATGCTAGCACACAGGCTTATGAAAAAACTTCATCTATCACCAAATGAGCTTATCCTGCATCATTGCTTGTAAAAGCAGGCCTAGTTCCATAAATTTTATGGAGTGCACGTGGCATTGCTGGCTTAGTGCGATGCAATATGAATTAATGGGGTGCCTTTTTTGTCTTTAAATCTTAAAATATTACGTTTCTGCTTCAGCTAATTGTTTTGCTCAATGATAGGCTCTTTTAGTTATCTATTACTAGTATTATCCATTCTGTGGTTCTTTTTCTTTTTTATAGAAACACTTGATGCTCATATCCTCCTGAAATGATTGAAGTGACCCAATGCTGGCATCCTAAATGTTGCTTATTATTGGCAAGCTTTTTAGTGCGTCTCAACTTGTGTCATGTTGGTTGAACTTGGCTGGTTTTTAAAATGTTATTATCAAGCATTTACTTAGGTAAGAGAAATAAAAATTCATGAGGCTGTTCACATCTCAAACAATTCCACGTTTTGGGGTTAGGTTGGATGGAGAGGGGCAGAGTTAGATTCAGTATGATTTGTGAACCAATGATTTCATGGCATTTCCAAGAGATCATGAGTGTTTTGAACGATATTGTGAATTTTGAGGATGTGTGTTTATGTGTTTTTGTAAGCTTGCACTGTTTGTAATGAGCACATCTACTGTTTGTAGTTGGTACATATATGTCATCAATGGTTTATGTGGATCGTGTCGTGGCAGTTTAGTGCTGGCTGCCTGATTTTATTGAAATGATTCAAACACCCGCTCTGGACCTGAACAAACCCGGAACAAACGGGTTGTCAATAGTCAGATTTTGGTGCGGAAAGTTTTGTATACTTTTGTGCACCGTTCTTCTATATTCTTTGCACTATTCTTTGTTTTCATGTGTACTTATTGAAAATATATCCGTCATACAAATACAAGTCAGAAATGGCTTTTAATTAATCAATGGTCCACAATGTGTGTATTGCCTTTGTTTACTGTTCTTCTATATTATGTACTTTTCTTTATATCTGTGTACTAAAATAGTACACATAAAAGATTGACCTTTACAGTGTTTACTTTTCCATTAACTAGGAACAGATATATTTCATAGTACTCATGGATACACACGATACTACAAAAATGTATATTTGAACCATTCTTATGCCGTTGGCTTCTACTGAATACATTTTGTAAGCAAACACTGATATATGCAACGGTACACAAATTGTCAAATATCCGTATTACTCAAAATTGTACACAACAGCCAGAACTGATTGTTAGTAGACCGTTGCTGCGTTGCTATTGGGCTGTTAAACGGGTACGGGTCTGGAAAGTCTGTTCTGCGTATCACTGTCCCCTGATTTGACAGTACCTACAGACTTTGTTTGTTTGAGCTCATACATTTATCTGCATGGATGCAATACTGGCTTTCTCTCCTTTCCTTAATTGCTCATCTTTGCTTCGAAATGCTTGCTGCAGCTATTTTCTATATAATTGTTTTTGTCTCATTAATGGTAGTTTGTTTCATGAAGAATTATGGCTGTCTGATGTTTTTTATGACCAAAATACAGATTCCAAATTCCAATCAGTTGCTATGTTGTTGCAGCTCTGCAGAAGCAGTAAACCACATCTATAAAATTAAAGGGAGGAGTAACACAAGCCCTCTTGCAATTTCTGTTGCTGATATATCTGAGATACCAAGGTATGCCATTGTTAATCATCTACCGGAAGGTCTACTTGAAAGTCTTCTTCCTGGACCTGTTACTATTGTGCTAGAACGAGGTTTGTATAACTACTCGCCAAGGTGTCTCCTGAAGTATGTTTATGCTAGTGGCTGTATGATCTCAGCATTGATGTTACCTTGTGTTTTCAGGTGAGTTCAGCATATTAGACAAGTCCTTAAATCCAGGCTTGGAAACTATTGGAATTCGAGTCCCTGACTGCAATTTTATTCGAGTCATTGCACGACAGTCGGGAAGCGCCTTGGCTCTTACCAGCGCGAACTTAAGTGGGAAGCCTAGTAGCACGAGCATAAAAGATTTTGAGAACCTATGGGGGGAGTGCGCCTACGTCTATGATAGAGGTTTGCTGCCTGGTGGACGAGCAGGGTCAACAGTTGTACAAATAACATCACTGCCAAAATACAAGATACTCAGATCAGGAAGGTTAGTCAGAAGCTTATACATAAAAACATATTCTTTCCTTTATTTACTAAAGTGTATGCCTTGCTTTGTGTTTATTATGAAGTTCCTGTGAGATCCTGTTCTCTATACATGTTATCCGGGGTGATTGGCAAATTTCCAAAATTTCACCAATATTTCATGCACATTCCACCTATAATCATAAAATAGATACATATTTTATAAACCTCGAACCTGCTGATCCTCATTAGTAGGAGTTTATTATTACACGACATATCAAGTACGCCACTTCAAATACTAAAGCAGAAACTTTCTGCTCTTGCCCTTTTCTTCTTGCTCTAATGAATCTGAAAACTTATATGCAGAATTAACATGAGAGTGTGATGAATGTATCTTAATGAGTAGCAAACAACTAAATTTGCAATGTCGAGCTACCCACAACTTGCATAATCCTTTATTTGATATTCGACACTATTCTTAAGCCTCTACAAATACTATTTTACTAATGTTATTAGCTAGCCTAATCATACTTGTTTAGGAGTCAAGACAATATACTGTGAAGTCTGGGCACATGCGCCTTGATATTTGTTATTTTAATTTCAGACCGATTTCCTTATATATGTATATCTATCTATGTGATATATATATGTGTGTTTGTATTGTATATATATATATATATATATACTCTCTCTCTCTCTCTATATATATATATATACACACACACACACATATATATATATTAAAATGATCCAAAATGAGCCCCATGATGGTGAGAGAATGAGAGCCATTTGAATGACTCTTGATAGTGATATGTATTTCTATTCATGATGTAGGACAAGCTCTGCATCTATAGACTTACGAGTGCATACGTCTCCGCATTGTCAATTAGGCGTTATTAGCTTACATTATTCTAATATGCCTTTTCCTTGTTTTGGGCTATTGTAAAGTGAAGTAATTTATTCCCACATTGACTACCGCCTGTTTAATCTTTCTTTTAGAAGCATATATAATGGCTCTATTGCGTCGTTGTTTATACACACTTGATGAATGAGAATTATTCCCTTTAGTCATTTAACTACATTTATTATTAGTTCAGTTGATTTACATTAAGTGGTATCGAGCCTAATCCTAACCTTTCTTAGGATTTTGCTCCTCTTAACCCCCTAACCTAGCCGTTTTCCCTCCCCTGCAAAACTTAGCCACCACTCTCCCCTTGCCTACCTAGCCGTTGCCCTCTTCCAACCACCACATCCTCCAATCATCATTGCAACTACTTCCAGCTGCTGCCTATAGCAGCAACAACATCTGCTGCCGCCACCAGCAGGCAGCAGCCTACTGTTCCCTGTAAGAGCAGTAGCCTTTGCTGCCGCCACTGCACCCCAAAGCAACAACAACCTCTGCTGCCTCTGCTCTTTCCTGTAGCAGCATCTGCTGCCGCCACTACCTGCTGAAGCAACAACAAACTCTACCACGACCGCCGCCCATAGCAACCTCGATAATCACTGCCAATAGTAGCTGCCGCTAGAAGCAGTCGATACTAGCGATCGCTGCAACCAACAACCTCCGTCGCTAGTAAGCAATCCTTGACTTTTTTAGGATTTGCGGATTGGGGGGCAGATATAATACTTCCTCAAGAGACATCCCTTTCAACTATATCAACTTCAAGGAGGCAATCGATTATCCACAATTTGAATAAGATCTTTCCATCGTGTACCGTACTTTTTGTTTGTCTACTACAAATTTAGTGCACTCGCAACAGGTTTATAGGGTGTGTTTAGTTCCCCTACAACAAAATTTGCCGTCCCATTTTTCATGCAAGGTCTTTCCCCGTTTTGTGCGACACTTCATTTTTTTCTCTATCCGCCTTGAAATTCTTGGAAGTATTGCGTTGCATGTTACAGAACAGAGTTTTTGTAAACACCCGTATCTTCGCTTACCTCGTTGTCCTTGGAACCCAATTTGAATGCCACCCCTAAGTCTTCACAACCTGTGTTTATCGTTGACACTCGGTCAAACGGTCAATAACATCATGATTGAGCTTTGCACCATTCGCCAGGCAAATTGTAACGCCCCTCCAAGCACATATATACGTCAGCGGAAGCAAACCCTATGTTGTCCATAACATGGGTCACTTGGCTCGGAGGAACATTACAAAATATGATATTCATAGCAAAAAGATAAATGATTCACCATGCATTAATATCAAACTTGATTCATACATTGTTTACAATTGAGTTCTTGAATTGAAACTAACTACCAATCATGATTAAACATTATTTATACATGAAGTTATCTATAAACATTAGGATCTTCTATTGTAGATGGCACCCCACCATGTATGTCTTTTGGAAACCTTGATCTATTCCTTAAGCTGATCTTCATATGCCTCTATCTTGGAAGTTGATTTGTACCTGCGGGCATCGCGCCCCCAACCATGCATGCAATAAAAACCACGTTAGAGTAAGCGACATTGAGTATTATTATAACAATATAATAACTTTGGCAATAAGGAAAAGCATGAAACTAATTGAACAATAGATTTGTATTCACATAACTTAATCTTGATGGTTGGTTAAAGTATCCTTGATACTTATGCACCCATGGTGCTCATAAGGCCCGTAGGCTCAACATTAACATGATGATGATATAATAAAAAACCCATTACATGATTCATCATTATCTTGAAATAATTACTCGAACGGATTCCATATGAATATGACATGAATTTTTGAAATAACATTGAAGCATAATATTAAACTAATAACTTTAGGGAAACTTTCTTGGAGTTCAAATTTAATTTGAAGCACATAACTATGCCTATAATTCATCTTGATCATCATAGTAATTATAGGACGATGAAAACAAATACTAAATACTCAAAGTGCATGAACCCGCTTACCTCTCTCTTAGAGAAGACCTTAGTTGTTCTTCTTAGTTTGATGAAACCCTATCACGTTCATGGGGTTAAGAAACCCTAATTATCCTGTTCAACCCAATAACATCCATTAACAATACTATTCATCTTAGATTCTAGGGTTTCATGATTCTTTAAACCCTAATTACACTTAAGTCTAATGCTTCGTTGAAACTAAAACAAAACAGGGTCTGAAACCTAGTCCATCATCTAGATCTCGAAAAATCGATGAAAATTCATATATGGTTCGACCCAAACAGAGGATTATTTCAATTATTGTGATTTTTCAAAGATAAAATGCCTCTAAACCAATCAGGGACAAGATAAATTGTCAATCGTGTCTTTTTAAAATCCATCTAAAACGCAGACAAAAAGTCTAATACGTCCCGAGGAACATTTCTCTGCTAAGGGCGTGACCAAGGGCAAAAGAGTAAACCAACAATTGGAATCTCGCGTGATTGAAATCAATTAAAGTGTGCTTGAGTTCCAGAAATGCCCTTTGGAAACAAATCAATTAATTTAATCCACAAGGGCAGACGGGGGCTTTTACACCCTGGTTTCTTCTCCTTGGCTCCCGCCGGAGGAGCGCTGACTGGAGCCTGATCTCCAGGTCGAAGCTAGAGACAGAGCACACATTAGGGCCAAAGGCCGATCCTTGATGTTCCTACACCCACCAACGGACTCAACGAGCCTAGTCTGAACTTTGGTGGAGGTCAGGAAGCGGAGAAACCGTGCCGCCATGGCAGAGTAGGGGAGAGATAGGGAACAATGCAAAACCTCAGAAAATACATGCGCGGGACAATAATTAGGTTATGTGCAAACTCGGCGTCATCAGGCGGAGCTAGCCACACCCAAACTAAGCGATGTAATGATCGGAAAGCCAACATTGGCTACGAGATTTGAAACAAGGAGAAAAAAAGGGGATGTTCTCGTTACCTTCAATCGCGAAGAAATGATGATGGAGAAAGCTTCGTGAGAGCTCCATGAGTCTCTTTGATGATTCAACGGGGTCCGAGATGTCCCGTTCTCTCATCTCAGGCCGCCGCTACGATGAAGGAAGAGATGGAGGTCCGAGATGGGGCTCCAGAGGAAAGCAAGGCGAAACGACGACAACATTGTGCTTTTTGAGGATCCTTGGTCGTTCTATGATGGTTTATTATATAGGTAGAAGTTAGGGGAGACTTGGGTTCTCCTTAGAGTCCGAGACAGGGGAGGTCTACCGCGGCTGCAGGGGTTTGGGAGTTCTAGGGCACGAAGTCCCTCAAATTTGGGATCTCTGAGTCCGCGAGGATGAGGGGATGGCGGTGGGATCCTCGGATCACGGTGAGGTACATTGTAGAGAGATATAAAGGAGGTAGGGGTGTCGTAATACTGTAGAGTCCTCATTTCCATGGACTCGGGTGAAGGGGAAACCTTCCCTGCGCGCGACTGCCTTCGAATCTGAGTCCGACCCGGATCGGACGGCTGAGGCGCGTGACAATGAGATAAAAACGGGACTTTAGTCCTGGTTACAACAAATATTTATATGATTTATTAATCTCAATTATCAACTATATAAAATCTTCTCTAAATGAGTTAGGGGGTCAAACAAAGTTAAAATGACCTCAAAATTGAACCACAAGTTAATTAGGAAGTCTAGAATCTCCCTATCCAATTAGATTTAGGTTTTAATAACCTTTTGTCCATCAATCTCTTAAAGGTCATCATCTCAATGTATAAGAACTAAGATGAATTATATTTCCTTAGCGAGTTCTATTTTGAATCAAAATTCGAGGTAAGATGGAAAATCTCATTCTATTTGGGTAACTTGCATCAATGATTAGGATTTTGAAAAGAAAAGTTGAAAATTTACACTTAAGACCCTAAACTTGTTTTATTTACAAAATTTGGGATGTTACACAAATACACTCCATGCTAGTCAACCCTCAGCACCTACATGGGGTATATACCATCGAATCCAGGAAATGCACCAGAACCCCCTCCCTCCCTAATCCTACTCTACAAATATGTGTTACAACTCCATGAGATCTCTAAATACCATCACTATGGAGCTGTTGACCCTTTGTAGAACCTGTTCCTTATTCACTGCACCCATACATGGAACTCCACCCCTATCCACCACCATATCATCATGCCAACCATTACACACCCCAACCCGCTGCCCCCACAAGTGCACTATGCACCACCACCATATCCCCCTATACATGTTCCTCATGCTCTGCAATTCGTTCCTGCAACCCATTACTCACCCCATCACCAACCATTGGCTCTGCCTCATCCTCCCATGGCCCCTCCTCCGAGGGAAAGTCCTCATCCCCTGGCCCTGATGCTTTTTATGCCCCCGTCATGGACATGTTTTTCCCCATAATCCTTATGGTCAGTGTCATCCAGGATCTCATTCGTCACCTCACGAAATATCACCCGACGAGTTAAAATTGATGCCTCAAATTTTGATGGTAAACTTGATCCTAAAGCTTTTCTCGATTGGATTGCTAGTTTGGAAATCTATTTTGACTGTTATAACGTGAAAGACGCCCAACAAATTAGGTTTGCTAACATGAAACTCGAAGAGTCTTCCAAGTGGTATTGCCAAGATGTCCAACATGACATGGATCATAGTGGTCAACCTCCCATCATCTTTTGGGACGAGATGAAGACTAAGCCACACGAGCGCTATGTATCCTCCTAATATCGAAGACAACTTCTTACTAACTGGATGGCTCTTAGCTAAGGGTCTTCGTCTGTTCAAGAGTACATAGAACATATGAAGGAGGGTAAAAACCGTTGGGCTCACAATGATTCTAATTGGCAATTGGTTGTTTGTTTTTTTGCATTACTTGCACCATAATATTAAATGAGAAATGGAATTAAAAAGGTACGACTCCTTGGACGACGCGTTTCACCGTGCGTGAAAGGTAGAAAGTTACCTACAACTGGTTGTTAACAACCTTTCCTTTTCTCATTTTGGGCAATGCAATCACTCCACCAATAACCCCTCTACTACCCCATCTCTTTCTAGCTATCCCATGCCGCAAACCCCTTAAGACAGTTCTTCAACAATTTCCTCCAGTTAGGGCGATGAAGTTGTGACCCCTCACCCCACCCTCCTCCTTGAGGCTGTGTGCTATGAATGCTTTCACTGTAGAGCACGACACACCTAGCTGCCTAATGCCCTAGTCGTGCTCTATTCGTGTCATCCTATTCCCCTGACACCACCCTTGTGCACCACTCCCTTCCACACCTACTTCAAGCAAGCTGGTAAATGCTGCAAGCTACTCATTGATAGTGGCAATTCTCAGATTATCATCTCGCCGCATGGATTGAAGCGCATGGAGTTGCGCTTGGAGCCCCATCTTCAGACTCAAGGTCCATTGGGTGAAGTAGATTAGCTTGCCCATTATCCGTTGCCTTGTGCCCATCACTCTGGGTGCTTATTCAGACCACATTTGGTGTGATGTGTTTCCTACTGAGGTTGGCCACGTCATGACTTGGATGTTCGTAATGAGGGACGTTCCTTTGTTTATACCTTCAAGCACAAAGATAAACACACATCGATCCTCTGAAAAGATTCCATCACCAGACCCCTACCTAAACCTAAAAATCCCTGCACTCTCTATACCTTGTCCCCCGTAGAGAGCTTAAAGAGGCTAGTTGAGAAGCTGAAGCCAGATGCATGTATGTGCTATACGTCAAAGAATCACTCATATATATATGATTTCCAGCCCCTACCACCAAAACTTGTCTCTCTTATCGATGAGTTCAAAGACATGACACCTTCTAACCTCCTTGATGAGCTCCCACCTTTGCGTGATATTCAACACGAGATTGATTTGATCCAGGGCCATTGCTCCTGAATCGACCTCATTACCGCATGAACCCGACTGAGCATGTTGAATTGAAATGCCGTGTCGATGCTGTTCTGCTCAAAGGTTACATTTTTGAGAGCAAGAGTCCATGTGTGGTTCCTTCTCCTCTTGCCCCAAGAAGGATGGTAGTTGTAGAATGTGTTTAGATTGCCGACCTATCAATTAGATCATTGTCAAATATCGATTTCCTATTCCACACCTAGACATTCTTGATCTATTGACGGGAACCCACTATTTCTCCAAGATTGACCTTCATAGCAGTCGTCACTAGATCAACGTCAAGCACTTTCATGAATGGAAGATTGCCTTTAAAGCCCCAAATGCATTATATGAATGGCTGGTCGTGCCCTTTGACCTGTCCAATGCACCCAACACCTTCATGACAATCAGGAACCATGTGTTGCGGCCATTCATTGGTAAAAAAATAGTGGTCTACTTTGATGATATTTTGATTTTCAGTAAAACCAAGGAAGAGCACCCGACTCATCTTCAACTTGTTTCCGACACACTTCACATTGAGAAATTGTATGTCAATCCAAAAAAGTTTTTTTTTCCTACAAGATAAAGTCATTTTCCTTGGCTACTTTGTATGCGCTACTAAGGCTGACCCTACCAAAGCCAAAGCCATCACTGACCCATGCCCTCTACGATCTCTGAGCTCTGTAGCTTTCATTGATTTGCTACATTTTATCGTCACTATATTTGAGGTTGCGGCGCCATTATGGCTCCACTCACTGGGTTGATGAAGTGCGATAAAGAGTGGACGCCATTCTCCACACGAGCTTTTAAGTCTGTTAAAACTAAATTGACTGAAGCCCTTGTTCTTTGCCTTCTTGATTTTTCACTTCTATTTGAGTTACCATGTGATGCTTCCTATGTTGGCATTGGTGGTGTTTTGAGCCAAGATGGCCACCCTATTGTTTTTTAGTGAGAAACTCAATGATGCAAAGTGTAACTACTCCACTTATGATAAATAATTCTACGATGTTTGTGCGCCATTGGTGGTACTATCTTCTACATCAGGAGTTCATTCTCTCCATCAGGCCCTTTGCTTTTTGAATTCCCTAAACAAAGTGGTGTTAATTTCTCTAGGAGTACACTTTTGTTCTCAAACACCGCTCTGGTGTTGAGAACAAGGCCGCCAATGCTCTAAGTTGTTGTTTGATCACCCAACATTCTATGAGCTTTGAAGTTGTGGGCTCTGAATGTTTGAACGAACAATACCCCACCTGCCATGACTTTGGAATAATCCATGCTGAGCTCTTTAGTAGCACAACTGGCTGACCTTCTGATTTTATTCTATGTGATGGATTTCTCTTTTGTTGCACACAATTATGCATCCCCCACTTCCGTTTGAGATTTATTGTTTGGGAATTATATGCTGGTGGCCTAGCTGGTCATTTTGGTAGGGATATGACCAATGCTCTAGTCAATAACATATTTTGTTGGCCTTCCCTATGTTGCGGTGTTTCTCGCATTGTGTCTCAACGTCTTACTTGTCAATTGGCCAAAACCAAAAGACAAAACACAAGCCTCTACACCCCTCCCTATCTCCCATGAGACCTGAATATGGATTTCATCTAGGCCTCCCTCTCACCTCATGTGCCACAACTCTGTGTTTGTGGTTGTTGATCGTTTTTCTAAGATGAGACACTTTCTCCCCTTAGTAAGACTTATGACACCTCTCGTATTGCCCGTGTTTTCTTTAGTGAGGTTGTTAAGCTACACGGACTTCCCGCCACCATAGTGTCTGACCGTGATGTGAAATTTGTGAGCTACTTTTGGAAGACTATGGAATTTTTTTGGATATCAACCTCATTTCTCTTCTGCCTTTCACCCTCTGATGGTCAAATTGAGGTGGTTAACATGAGCTTGGGTAACCTTCTGCAATGCCTTGTGGGTAAACTCTTAGGCAATTGGGACTTACTCCTACCTACTGCTGAATTTGCTTACAACAATTTTGTTTATCGATCCACAAGAAAGAGTCCTTTTGAAATTGTTCATTGTTACAAACCTTGTCAACCTATCGATCTCGTACCTATGCCCACCGATGCCCGCCCTTCCCACACCACAGAGACCTTTGCCTAACACATTCATGATTTGCATGTTGAGATTTGCCAAAAACTTAAGTCTTATGAAAACTATAAGCTTTTTGCAGATGCACACCGCATGTTTTGAAAATTTCACGTGGGAAATTATGTGTTCATACGTGTGCGTCCTGAACGTTAACCTAAAAATTCTTTCAAGAAGCTTCATGTCAGAGCGCTAGGACCTTTCCAAATACTTAGTCGATAGGGACCTAATGCCTATGTACTGGATCTGCCAACAAATTTGGGCATTAGTGCTATATTCAATGAGGAGGATCTTTCTCCTTATTATGGTACATTTGAACCCCCTCTACCACCAACTATAGCTTCTTCAAATTGTCAGGATGCCTCAACATCTTCAACAACTCTACCCCCTATGCATCGACTTCCTTGGCAACCACCTGTGAACATCACCACCGTCCTTGACGACAGTTACATGTTCACGAGCCAGGGCACCGTACATTGTTTCCTAGTTCGCTGACTTGACTGTTCTCCTAAGCCGCATGGGTCACCGAGGATGACTTTCGTAATATAAATCTTGAGCTCTACCTTAGTACAAACTCGAGTGAGTCGATTCTTTTGCAAGCGAGGAGAATTGATGTGGGACAGGCTCCGCCTTTATGCACTTATGAGCGCAGACAACGCCGCTTTGTTAGTTAGGCTTTATTATCTTATATCATTTTACTATGCCCTTTCCTTGTTTTGGGTTATTGTAAAGTCAAGTGGTTTAGTCCTAGATTGGCTACCGCCCGTTAGTCTTTCGTTTAGAAACCTACATAAAGGTTCTGTTGCGTCATTATTTAGACACTTGATGAATGAGAATTATTCCTATAGTCATTTAGCTGCATTTATTATTAGTTCAGTAGATTTACATTAGTTCATAATCCAACGACATGTTTAGAAAGTTTACCATTGCATTTACCTTCTTAGGAAATTTCATACCCATCGACCCTATACATTGTGCACAAAAACGAGAAGTTTTGAACGTATTGAGTTTCGGGGATAGAAAGTGATATTTGTTGGATTTTATAAAACAAGCCTTCATGTTGCATTTATTTACACGCCTCTCATGCTCTCATCATATGGGCTCTCACTAGATCAGCCCCCCCCCCCCCCCCCCCCCCCCCCACACACACACACACACAAAAAAAAAAGTATTGGAACAACAATAGGGGGTAACATCCTGCTGCCTAATAACCACACAAACCCTATGATGTGCGGCAGGGAGGTAAATTAAGGATGTTCTTGCTGGGGTTCAAACCTGGATCACTTCATTGGTGGTTCTTCAGTTGAACCACCTCACCATCCTTACTCGATTACCCCCTCCCTCTCTATACATACACATGTATGTATATATGTGTGCGTGGGCGGCAAGAGATAGCACGTTGGCAAATTCAGGAGCTCCTTAATGAAAGGACCGAGTTTGAACCACCGGACAAGCATTTTTTAATTTAGTACCCCCTGGGCGTCCACCCATTGCTACAGGTTGTGGAAAAGGGGGAAAGTAATCTCTTTCTCAATCCCATATATCATTGTGTATGTGTGCATGCTAATATGTCTACTTAATTACATGTAACTTATATGCACCCACTTCAATTAAGCGCGATTGTACAACTCTACTGAATAACCAAAGTTTATAGGTGTAATATATAACTCTGCGATTACATGTGTATCAAAAATCACTTCAATGTGATATTCATAGATCATCAAATAAAATGAGATTTATTTTCTAATCAATGATAAGTTGCACAAAATCCGATAACACACACACACAACCTTTTATACATAGGGCTTCCTTGGACCCACCCTAGAAAGGTAAACCCGTCCACTCCCCTATTTAGGATGTGAAAAATCAAAGAAGTTAACAAAATATCCTATATATGTGATATTCTATGTAGAAATAAGAAAATAACCCATGTGCCGAGGTACTCCAAACTCCCAGCCAGGCCACGCCACTGCTTGGCTGCCTTGACAAACTTGGATGGCTATGGGTCGGGCCCAAACATTTCTTCGGAATGATTATCACATGTAGATCAAATGTGGGTTCTTAACCACCAGCCACTCCTTGACGACAATATTCCTGTTATATAGTCAATACTATGATTATTTTTGTCATTTGTGTTCATAGATGACTGAAAGGTTCAAAAATTCCAGATGCAGACCAAGCCAAGCCTGGAATGGACTCGAACTGTTTTGAGGTCTGAAATGCCTGATATAAGGACATTACACATCTAACACTGGTGACGATATTTAATTACAATTCAAGGACCTTAGAAAGGAACATTTATGCTCATTCATAGGACGAAGAACCGACAATAAAAACCTGAGGTGCAACTATGTCAAGACGCAGGCCGGGTGCAGCCCATTGGTGTGCCTTGATATGCCTAAGCGGCTACCTAGGCACGCCTAATTTTTTTTGTTTTTGTAAGAACTATGGGGGATACATTCTGTTCCTCAGTGGGCAAGCAAAATATTACAAGGAGTATTGCGGATAACTACAAAAATGGATGCTCGACTCAATAAGGCAGCTAACAACCTGTATATCTCAACTCGACAGAACAGCTAACGACCTGTCTATATGAAAATTTTATGTCTATCCATCTGTGTCAGCAACCACCTCTTTTCTCAGGTAGGAGACCCCCCAAGCCTATAGCCTAAAAACTCCCCTCACTGGAGGTGGCATCTCAACAAGGCTTCTAAATGTATGAAGGTCAGCTGACTGGATCTGTATTCAGCCCACCTATAGGCCATCTTATTGACTTCTCTGTACACCAACTGGCAATGGCAGTTTCTTGAAACCAAAATCCGTCATATTATATGGAGTTTATGAACACTCCTTTTGTACCTTCAACGTACCCTCTCCTCTTGCAGAATATTTCAGAGCCTGGAACCGGCCGTCTATATATGCCTCGACAATGTATGAGTTTATGAGCTGAAGTTATTTAAAATTCATATCGAAAAGAAATGTGTGATTTAACTAGTCAATAGTAACACTTATTTAGATTCAGGTTTAAACCTTTCCCTTTATTATAGCAAAATATGTTGACAGAACTAAAAAATATAAAGCATTTGTAACGTAAGCAAATAAAGCTCCAAAAAATCTGAAACCCTTCATAACTAAAATTCTTTTGTGTGTTGATAATTCCTCTTTATTGAGCTTTGACATAGTTGTACCCATCCGAGGCAAGCCCACCTCAGGGGGAAGCTTTCGACCCTGCTGTTAATTGTGTCACCACTGGTGGCAATTTGGCACCCACAAACTCCAGCTCTGCAACTAGGTGGCCATGTGTAATCATACTAGTGTCTGTCCTCTGCGACTGGCGCTGACAACCTTTTAAAACTGGAACCTGGCCATAGATAGAGCTAGGTTGTGAAACACTGTAGTTCTGAAACATGGAGTAAATCCATGTGAGCCTATCCATGGAGAGGTACCCTAACTGGGTTTTCCTGTGTATGGGACTAAGACCAACTAGTGATGGGGAGTCCGTTTAGGAATTCATTTGAGTTTGTTGAACCACGCTTCTTCCATTCAGCTATTTATAACTTTGAAACTTTTCCTACTGGAATGGGCAAGCTATATCATTTGCATCATCCTTATCTTCAAGAGCAGGTAAGTTGGAGTCAATTTTTTTTCTTCCAAAGCTCAACTATAGCATATCAGCAAAACAGGACAGCAGAATTTGTTGTACGAATGGCTCTAAACAGGGAAGAAGAGATTATCACCCCATTTTGAAACAATTGAAGTATTTGCATTGTTTTGCTGCCCCCATGTAGGGACAGCGGTTACTAACAGGTTGTTTATGTATCATCAAAGCTTTTGTCTATTTGGGAGTGTTACTGGCTATGTAGTAATCGGCATCTTTCTCATTGTAGTGCAAGGGAAGAAACAGTTGCAATCCTTCAGAGATTCAGCCTGGAGGAGGAGAATAAGAGCTAAACATGTACTAGATGATGAAATTCTTGTTAAAGCAGCACCTTACTGTCAAATGCTGCCTTTCAGACCTGTGAAATTAGCAATGTGCATTCTCAGAGAGTATCTACCATCAGAAGCTTTTTACAGTTACAATCAAGTCATTTCTTTTTACACTAGCTCACTAATTTATGCTTTTTCTTCTTCTTTGAACTCCACTGGCTGAGTACTCATTAAGGACCATACTGGTTGAGCATTCATTGAGGAAGTACACTGTACAATGACCATGGGCTAAGGTTAAATCCTACTTCCCTAGTAGTTTAGATACATTGACATGGCGAAGCAGCATTAGACCTGTCAAACGGGTGGGTGGGTTGGGTTTGGGTTGGGTCGTTGCGGGTTTGGGTCTCGTGGGTGCGGGTCAAAAAGACCCAGTTCTAAACGGGTGGAAGAAAGATAAATCCAAACCCGACCCAGCGGGTTGCGGGTTGTCCGCGGATGCCCATATAAAATTAAAAAAAATACCATGCTAATGTTTGTTTACATAAGATATGACACAAAACAATCACATTGACATGTAAACTTTTTTCATTTGTCCAAATTTTTTCTATAAGAAGAGAATCAAACAACAACAGACCCATGGGCAGAGATGCTACATGCTAGTAAAGAAAAACCTCTGACTGGCTGAATTAATTACTAGTATTGTATAGATGCTAGAACAACAAATATCATCAGATTTTAGAAGCTTAACTCAAAAGCATACATGTTTTAAATAGCGAGGACTACCTATACCAAACAACTAAACATTAATTGAACAATGTATATTATGAAGGAGGCATCCAAATGAGATGGGGTATAAATCGGAGAACTGAAAAAAGACTAAAACTTTGACATGTTCCAAACAACAACTCCACATTCTTTTATTATGCAGTATGAAGATGAAAACCAATAACTCGACGCCCTTTTTAGTTTTCAATATGAAGATGATACAACCAACAACTCCACACCCTTTTAATTTGTAGTATGACGATGACACAACCTTTATGTATGCCTCCCATTCTCACAAAATAATGCAAAAGAATAAATTTTACAAACTATTTAATGAGTAAAAAATATTATAAACCAATCTATGTGTTTTGTTAACTTGGTTGTGGTTTAAAATTTGAGATAAGAGTACAAGACATATTTAATATTACCTATTACTAGACTTCAGAAAATATATATATTACCTATTACTACCAAGTGGTAGTGGCTTGGACGCAAACACACGCAAGCGACAAGTTTCATATATGCAACATGTGTATATTTTTCTACTGATAACTAAATCTTATATAATTATTTTTATTAATAAAATAAGTGTAATAAAGCGGGTCACCCGCGGGTGCCCGCGGATTGCCCATGAAACCCGCTAGTTAAACGGGTGGGTATGGGTCTGGGTGTTTTCCAGCGGGTGGTAAATTATAGGACCCAAACCCAACTTAAACGGGTCGACCCATGGGCACCCGCGGATTTTGACCCAGTTTGACAGGTCTAAGCAGCATATAGAACTCTCTTGGCTCGATGCGATACGTACTAACTGAAAAAGGATATCCGGAGATGATATATTAATTATAGAAATTATACTTGATCTACTCATCAGTAAACCTGTCGTTTACTCGCACTTGGGATTGGGATTGGGATTGTAGGATTGTATGACTGTTAAGATGTCAGTTCCCAACACTAGCCAAGAAAATCAAAAGAAACTGAAACGAACCTATAAATAAATTAGTAGGGAATATCAATATGTTTCCTTAATTTTATACAACCTTTTCTAATTGTGCATGCCCACAAGGGCGTGGTGCAGTGCTGAACAAACCGTGGCGCTCAAGTAAGTTACCTGTTAGAGTTGAATAATTAGGGTGCGTTTGGGTGTCTCATTTAATATACCACTATATGAGCAGTAAATGACATTTAAAAATACTAAATATGAATAAGTGGATTAGCTATTTTTTTTATATCGCTGTTGCCAAAACAAGTGCGCTTTTCAAATCACACCAGCTTGGTGTTGTGATTCTACGCACGCCACTATGATCGGGTTGTCATCTTTAAATCTCGAACACCATCCACAGAAAGCTTCTCAATGCTTAGGTATAGAAAGCGGAATAATTGCTTTTGTATGTATTTCAAATAAAGAAAAAAATGTTGTTACTCTCCGAAAGATGTCAAACTGGCAGCAACTATTATGTACAACTTTAAGGTTCACATGTCACGAGATAAAACAACTCCCAAACCACGGCTTCCGACTGTTCTGCTCCCCCTTGCTCGAGAGGCTAGATTTTTTTCTTTGGCGGCTGGTTGGGGGAGGGGGTTTGTGGTAGTTGCAAAGTGGTAACTCGCTCCTCCTCCGTCTCTTCTCGTTCGATGTCGGCTGTCTTTTTCCTCGGTGAGGTGTGATCATTTTCCCTCTGACTTCCTGGTGTTGGCGGTGGAAGCGTCTGTTCTAGACTTTTGGGTCTAGATCTTGGGCGTCTCAAATGTTGTTTGACACTTGAGACACGTTTTAGTTGTGTAAGCTTGCTTAGTGGAGGTATGGTTTTCTTCCTTTCTATTGTTGTTGTAATGAGTTTTCTTTTTTCTTTCTTTCTTTTAATTCACTTTGTCCGTTGATTTAATATATATTGTGTATATTATATTACATTGTTAATATGTGATATGATTTTATTGTTATATTTATAAAATAGTATTAATTATTATATTAGTTGTATACGATATATTAAAAATTTTACTTGACAAATTGTGCCCGCCCGACTAATACAAAAAATTTGGGCTTTTAGGAGTCTGTCCAATTTTTGGTCCGACTCTGGGTCGATTCAGGTTGTGGTTGATTATTTCGGATTAGGTTTTAATCTCTTATCATATTTTTATTTTCTTTTAACTAATATTTATAAAATAATTATGGTCTATAGGTCAGATCAGGGTGGGTTCGGCCAGGTCTATCTAAAATTTAGTTAGTTTGATCTAATTTTAACTCTTATTTGGTCCAACTTGGATTTGACTACAAATACTCTGTTTGGCACAACGTACCGTTATGACTAAGTATAGCTTTGGCACAATAAATTTTCATCAATTTGATGTGGTGATTATTGTGCAATTTTCATCACTGAGTATAGCTTTGGCAATGCCGAAAACATAAATTCATTAGTGGTACAATCGGTGTTAGGTAACATCATTTTAATTACCCACAATGCCTGGGCCTGCCTGCTCGCTATCAGTTGTAATTGTATAATGTGCCAAGCGAAGCATTTGTAGTCAAATCCAAACCAGCCCAAATAAGAGTTAAAATCAAACTTAATCTAACTAAATTTTAAATAGACCTGACTGAACCCACCCTGACCTGGCCGTAATTTTTTTTGTAGATATTAGTCATTATAAATAAAAATACGATAAAAATTAAAACCTATCCCGAAATATTTAACCATTACCTGAGTCAACCCGAAGTCGAACTGAAAACTGAACAAACTCCTGATAGACCTGACTATTCGTATTAGTCAGGTGGGCACAATTTTGTGGGATAATTTTTTTAATATATCATATACAACTAATATAATAATTAGTATTATTTCATTAATATAATAATAAAATAATATCATATAATAACAATGTAATATAATATACGTAATATATATTAAATTAGGGGGCAAAGTGAATTAAAAGAAAGGGAAAAAGAATGGCAGCTAAAGTTAACGACGGTGGATGGAAAGGTGAGTGGAGGGGGTTGGCTAAGAGGGATTTATTTAGGATTTGGTATAAGTGAGGGGGGTTTATGGAATTCAAGCAAAAGAGAGAGGTTTTTGGGAAAAAACTCTTTCTATTTTGATTAGGTTGATATTTTTTGTTTTGTTTCGTTTCAACACTTCTTTATCTCATAGTAGGTTATTTTTCCTCGACCAATTTTGTTGCATAGTTGTATGACAACAAGTATGGAGTTGATATCCTTGTTCTTGAAAGCTGTATTAGCCAACGAAGTAAAAGAGTCTCCGCATCATTGTTCTTATTAGATTGCGATAGGAGTTTTTGTAGTAGGTTGTATCTCTTGACCATTGTTTGATCGGTTAGTTTGTCTTCCTCTTCATGTAGGTGTCGTACGACTCCTCCGTAATCAAATTAGTGTGTGTAAAATAAAATAAAAAATGTGCAACTTATATGAGTAAAACTATGCACGTGTCTAGTAACTAAGGGGCCGTTCGGCCCCCACCATTTAAACTACTACATATAATTAGTAAGGCAAGTGAATGGTTAAAACGTCCGTCAATATTTGTAGTACTGAACTACAAGGGATTTTAAATCCCGCGTTGTGCAGCTGGATTAAAAAGGTCATCATCTGGCTGGCAGGCGTCAAGTTTTGAGCACGTCAACGTGCTCTTCTGGAATCTGAACAATGAATTTTGCCTACCGCAACTACTGTGGTTCCAGAATCTTATCAGATTCATACGTCCAAATACATGGAGTCATAATGAGGGGATCTACGGATGGCAATGGGGTGGGTATGGGTGACCCACACCCATACCCATCCTACCCATTAAAATTTAGCTTGACCTATGCTCGTTCCATTAAATTTTTTTAAATAAATGGGTACCCATCCCACCCAGATCGGTCAATGTGTACTCAATATGACCCATATTGAAACTGTGCCACACTTAGGCTAACAGTGACTTATGCATGTCAAATGTGAAATGGATACCTAATACGATCCATACTGGCCCACTCCAACATCACTTCCAAAGAAACATATCGAAATGAAAATTACTATACAGGTACGGAAATTACACATGACTGAGGGAGGCACATGTTTATATTGTAGATTGAAGGTTTTGTTAAGTAGTTTGCACTTATGAGATGATAACTATTTGAAACGATCGGAACAACTTTGAGTTTAGAAGGATCGGAAGAGCCTTGAGTTCGCGATATTAAAACAGAATCTATTATTCCACGGAAGGATCCATACTGGCCCACTCCAACATCACTTCCAAAGTTCAGGATGCATTCTTCCTGCACGCATCATGATTGGACTAGTTTGATTTTCAATTGTGCGGCAGTAGGACGATGAGAAGGTTGTACACAACAAAGTTTTCCATATTGCGACGACGATGAGATCTAGCTACTTCCGCTTCCTGGCTCCCTGTCTCAATTGTGTGGACAGTCGGCAGTCCGTGCAGTAGCGGCAGAGGCGGCGGAGTGCAAAGCGCCCAGACATTAAAACGACGAGCATATCTATGCATAAGCCCAAGCAGGTGACTAGATTGAGCATCGGACCGGGCCAGCCCGACCCAGCCCCCTACCCGACCCGCAAAATCCGACCCGAATCCGGCCCTGATGATAAAAATAGGTGGACCGGGTTTGCATTTCAGGCCCATTTTATAATCTGGGTCGGGACCGGGTCAGTAGAAACCCATACCCGAAAGCCCGAGACCTGGCCCACATTATCACTTCCTAATAACATGTAATATTTATTCATATAATTTTCATTTGATTTTTTTTCACCGTAGGATCATGATCCATCCAATGGTTGATCTTAAATCAGCCAACTGCCCTAAATACCTAAAACGACACACAGGCACCCGCCCGCACGGCCGCACACCACACGCACTCCAGTCCACTCCTTGTTGGCTGTTGCGAGATAGCGAGAGTCGTCGACTTTCGGTTTGCGGTTGCGGGGCCTTGCCCTAGGCGCGACTCAGTGAAGAATCGTTCTCCTTGGAGTCTTGGACGCAACAACGGAAGCGCGGGGGAGCAACGGCCCCAGCCTCCACCAGTTCCAGCCAAAGCTTCATAGTCTCCGGTCTCCGCTCTCCCTCGCCGAAAGATTCACAAGGTGCATATCGTCTCCCCCAAATCTTTGTGGCCCGAATCCTAGCTCCTCAGCGACTCCAACTCGTTGCCTGTTGCCTATCGGCTCTAGCTTGCTAATTGCGTGTTGGATTGTAGCCTCGCGGTCTCTCCCCTGCTGCCTGCTGGAGTGCAGATCGTTGCTGTTCTGCAACTTCTGCTGGTCTTGCACGTTGTCAGCAAAGGAGGCTCCCTGTTGGCTGCACTCTCTTGTGAGGTATGAGTTCGATTGTACTTACTCTTTCTCCGTGGTCAATGTCTATACGGTTGTGCGGCTTGTGCCCCTTCTCTTGTCCTGATTTCCACAACTCCTACTTGTTCCATGCCACGTTGTGAAAAGGAAGCAATATACGAGATGCACCAACATAGGGAACAACAGTTTTCTTAATCATGTTCTCCATGTGTGTATTTAGTTCAGATAAAATGTAATTCTCAGCCGCTATTTGCTTGCTTGAAATGCATTCATATTCCAGATTTTGCAGAATACATAATGATAATATATAAGATAATAGCACATAGGGGTAGCAAGAGACACTTTTTGAATACGATCTAAATAGATGTTGGCTGCAGCTATTGTATACTGGACTTCTCGTGCAAAGCGGACCAGCCCGAGCCCGGACCTAATCCCGTATTTCTAAGGCGGGCCGGATACAAGCTTCTTTTGTAAAAACTTTCCCGGGCCCAAATCCGGTCTGTAACCCGTTTTTAATTATGGATCTGGGTTTGGGCCGATCAAAACCCGGGGTGACCCGGCGTGATAGTCACCCGTACAGGTGACCGTGTCAGTGACCCACCCTATCTCGCCGGTAGGGAGTAACTTGAGTTCAAAAGTAGTATTTTTAGTCCTTAATTCCGTTTGGTATAGCGCAGTGGAGTTACAGTTCCTAACTTTAGAACCCGTCCAATTGCACATTTGGCCCTCAATTCCGGGAATCGGTATCACGCCCAAATTGGGTATGGTCGGGTGCAGATAAATATATAGCACATGTAATGCTTTTTTTGGATTTCTGGGTTCCGATAAAACTGTCTAAAAAATGAACGTACAGCCATACAGAAAGTGTATAGTGTATACATCCACACTGCGCGCTCTCTCTCGTCAAATTGTGACTATGTACCGTGTAAGGAGAACAAATCTGCTAGCTGTGTGTACCAAACTGATGCGCACAAAAGAAGTGAATCTGCAGTACACTATACCAAATATATTTGACGTAGTGCAAAATCTGAGAATACTTTTGATCTTTTTTTTAAATCGGCGAACTACACTCACTATGCCGTACCAAATTAGGCCTAAGTCTCGGTTGGCTAACGACCACCAGGAAAGTAGTAATAGCGCAGTTAGAGATGATGAAAGAGGACTTGTTGAGGAAAAGGGCAGCGGCGAATGGGGCAGTTCTATCCTAGCTTGTTGTTTGGTTGGTTGCAGCTCAGGCGGAGAGGACAAGAGTAACTTTTTCTTTGTTCCTCTCGACTTCCGGGCAGCGGGGATCTGTATAGGCGCCGTCACAACGATGATCTGGAGATTAACTGCCTTCACGGTGGTGCCTAGTAGAGGGACCTTCTTCACGGCGGCAAACCCGCAGGAAATCTCAGCTTCACGGCATTCTCATTCGCAACGGCTCCTTGCTTACGCTGCCACACTGGTAAATCGAGGCTAGGGAGCAGAGACGGAGCCAGAAAATCTGGCATGGGTGGGCACTCTACAATTTAAGCATCACAATTACTACATTAGATGGGGCACTAGGAACAATTTATACATAAAAATTTTCATTAAAGAGATCAATATGGAGCAAGGGAGGAAGGGTAGGGCATGTGCCCTCCCTTGCCTCCATATAGCTCCGTCACTGTTAGGGAGACGTTAGATCCGCAACCAAAGGGACGCCTCGAGAGACTGGGAGAGAGGATGAGGGTGGAGAACCGTTGGGTGTTGATGGGCTTTAATGGTTTCGACAACCGCCAAGCCCATCTTGGACCCATCGCCCACTTGACCTGTTATATTTGGGCTGGGTCAAAATGGGCATGGGCTGGTCTGGGCAAAGTGGGCAGATTTGCCATCCCTAGTTGGGCTGGGTTCAAATGGGCATGGGCAGGTCTGTGTAAAATGGGCCGAATCGCCATTCCCTGTGGAGTGCTGAACGACCCTTAAGAAGCCCCGTGAAATAATGTTGCTATTGTAGGAAAGGACTACCAATTCTATCTGATAGTAGAAGTATAGTTGAAGAAAACCTCAAAACTATAGTGATACTCGAAAAAAGTGAATTTGAAGTTCCATGAAAGCTTAAATATGTATGCTTTTTCATTTAAGATCAACTAATGTATAATTTAATGAGTCCAATATTTGAGGTTACAATAATAGGGTAAGCTACAAAATAAGGCCCAAGTCAATACCTGCACTTCGCTCTATACCATGCTTTCATCTCTTTAATTAAAAGACCCAAAGTTCTATTGTGTCCTTAGTTTTATACCATCAAGTGACAATTTATGACTGACCCACAACTACCTAGGGTTCAATGATTCTTTCATATGTTGGTTGTCTTCTAATGACCATCTTCTTCTCTCAAAATAAATAAAGAAAACAAAGGAACAAACTATGCTTGTAGCGACCATCAATGCCTTTTCATCTATATAATATCTGATATCTAACAACAAAACAAAATCCTCATGATATCGACTCAATCTCAAATATTTATGCTTAATCTCATTCCACTTGATTCAACCCTGAATATATTATGTAAGCCAAAATTAAGCTTAATTGAAGTAATTGATTGAAATAATGCTAGATGGCCTAATAATGCTAATAAATGCCAAATAAATCAATTGATGTGAACCCAAATTAGCTTCTTATTAGTTAATTGTATAAAATATAACTCTCCAACTAAGAAAATATGTACTCGATGACACATGTGGTAAGCAAAAGTAAATTATGGTTTTCTATGAATATTGGATTGTAATAATTAATAAATATTTGTTACTAAATAAATGGACCTAGGATTCTTCATTCATCCTCTATCTAAGAGTGCAGATGCAATTCAAAGAATAGTGCTGATTCAAGACCTTGGCGAATTATGCTTGGGACTTCCTATATCTAGATGGAGGTTAAAACATGTGTTAGTCATCCCCTTGTGGAACGTATACAAGCCAAGATGTCTTCTTGGAAATCTAGATTATTATCTTTTGCAAGTCACTTGACTTTGATTAAACATACGATTGCATTCATACCTATTTACTCTAGGTCTACCATTGGAATCCCGATGAAGACTATAACTTTGATTGAATCTATGATATCAAATTTCCTATGGAGGGGGAGCAATGACAAAAACCGGTGTGCATGGGTCTCTTGGAAGAGATCGAGTGCCCCATCTCAAAATGGAGGCCTTGGATTCACTCCGATTTCTGTGGATTTTGAAGGATGGTTGGGAAGTGCTTATTGAGAATTCTAAACGGGACATCTTTTGTAGAGAAAAGTACTTATGCATACTTTATAGTTATGAGGGTTCTCTTCACCCGTACTATCTCCAACTATCTTCAAAATCCTCATCACAAAGAAGAAGATTTGGGAAGTATTTCTTGATATCTTCCCTTATCTCAACTGGAAGGTTGGGAGTGGGGTCATATCCTTTTGGCATGACCATTGGTGTGATGAGTGCTTGCTCAATATGTCTGCATGTCTGAAAATAGGAGAGAAACCTTAGAGTATATGAGATGTGGTATGATGAGGAGGGGTGGCAATGGGACATGATTGGGTAGATAATTGTTTTGAAAGGACAATATCTGATCTTAGATAGTCTACAGAGGCTGCAAGAAGGAAATTTCTCTATTCAAGGGGCTAACAAGAGCTGTTTGGTATATATCACAAAATGGAAATTTCTCTATTCAAGGGGCTAACAAGAGGCTGATGGGTGACAAATTGATTGACCAACATTCCCCCACCTTATGTTTAGAATTATTTGGCCTAGGCGGGCATTTTAAGGGCTATCTCATTTGCTTGGAAGGTCATTCATAGTGCTATTCCTACTGAAGATAATATTGCTAGATGTTCTATCCCTATAGTATCGCGCTGTATTTACCGAGTCACTGATGGGTGAAATAACAAATCATCTTTTTCTTCATGGGAATTGACCTCTTTCCTTTGGGCTCGAGCTATGTCTGTTATTCCTACCATCCATGTTAACCTGAACCACAATATCAATGAATGGTTGAGTGTTTGTGCGTTTATTCAACACACTAGTGACTTCATAACCTGGTTAATACACTTATTTCCAAGCATAGTTCTTTGGTCTATTCAGAGAGCGAGTTTTGAGTAAATAATGACAATGCTAAAATTAATAGAAATAGAATATGGCAAGAAGTGATTCAGAAGGTCAATTTCTCCATGAAAAAGATGAAATTCAAGATGTTGGGAATGGGCAACGATTTTCATAATGTGATGGAACGGATAATTTATGAGCCGTGTCGTATGATGAGGCACCTTGAGCTTATTAAATGGTACCCCCATACATCCACAATTGCAAGCCTTATCTGACAATTAGATCATATCGAGATACTATGAACAACATTAAAAGATGACAGTGAGATTGCATGGTTCCATGCATTGATTATAGCACTAAAAATTTGTGAGGATGAAGACTGCTTAGCGACTGAATTGAGTTGGAGGATAGATCTCTTCACATCCACATTTGGAGAAAAAAGCCTTATTTGTGGAAACTTACCCTCTACATCAAGGTCATCCAGGATATTGTGGAGGAGCGGGACATGCTATGACGTTATGCTACAAAAGAAGTAAATTGGGTCGCTAGGGATATTGGTTTTTGGAGCAGAGAAAGAGAAGAGGTGGAGATTTTTAGTTAGCCCTATCTCCTTCCCTTCTCTATCAGAGGTCTTATTCATTTGGAACGAAGGGTACCCTATACATGAACTATCAACCTACAATGAGGCTTTTGAGGGATAAGATTCTAAGAAATGGCTAGAAGCCATGGAATCTGATATGAACTTCATGTACACCAACAAGGTATGGAATTTGGTGGATCCACCTGAAGGAGTAAAACCCATAGGGTGAAAATGGATATGCAAGAAGAAGACCAATGTGGATGGTAATGTACATATCTACATAGATAGATTGGTATCATAAGGTTTCAAAAAACTTCAAGGTGTTGACTATAATGAAACATTTTCACTAGTTTCCGTAGATAAAACCATCAAGATCATGCTTAATGTTGCTTCTTATCATCCTTGAGATTCAGCAAATGAACGATAAAACTACATTCCTCAACATGAATCTTGTTGAGGATGTATACATGACACAACTTGAAGATTTTGTCTCTCCAAATGAAGCCAATGAAGTCTATAAGCTACAAAAGGTCAATCTATGGACTGAAGAAAGCATCTTGGAGTTGGAATCTTTATATTGATGAAATTGTCAAAAAGTTTGGATTTATCCAAAATGAAAACAAACCTTGTGCTTACAAGAAGATTAGTAGGGGCATACTTGTATTCCTATATTGTATGTTGATTACATACCGTAAATGGGGAATGACATCCCTATGCTACAAATGGTTAGAACATGGTTGGGAAATACCTTCTCTATAAAGGAGTTACAAGAAGTCTCCTATATACTAGGGATCAAGATATGTAGATATATATATAAAAGCTTCTTGGTCTATGTCAAAGTACATACATTGACAAAGTGCTGAAAAGGTTCAGCATGCAAGAGTCTAAGAGAGGAAACTTACCCATGTAACATGGAGTAAGTATCTCCATGGCTCAATATTCAAACTCTTCTAAAGAGAGGGCACACAAATAATATGCGTATGCATTTTCAATTGGATTTATCATGTATGCAATGTTTTGTACATGTTATAACGTCTTGTATGCTATAAGAATGACGAGTAGGCACCACTCAAATCCCGATGAAGGTCACCAGACTGTTGTGAAGAATATTCTTAATTACTTGAGAAGAACTAAGTATCAATTCCTCATTTATTGTTGTGAAGAAAAGTTGGTTGTAAGATGCTACACTGATGCAAGCTTCCAGACCAACCATGATGACAACTAAATGCAATAGAGTTGTGTGTTCTACCTCAATGAAGGAGCCTTGAATTAGAAAAGTTCCAAACAAGAGATAATTGCTGATTCTACAACATAGGCTGAGCACATTTCTACCTACAGTGCAAAAAAGGATTATGCATGGATCAAGAAGTTAATTAGTGAACTAGGGGTGGTTTCATCCATTGAAGGTGCAATAGAGAAATATTGTGATAACAACAAAGCCATTGCACAAGTCAAAGAAACCTGATTACATCAACACTCCAAGCATATACTACATCGCTAACATCTCATACGGGAGATCTTACAATGAGTATATGTGAATATTTGTATAGTACCACATGATAACAACATTGCTGATGCCCTGACCAAAGCACTTCCACAACAGAAGCATGATGGTCAAGTTAGATTGATTGGACTTAGGTTTATGAGTGATTGGCTCCAGTTCAAGTGGGATACTGTTGGTTATATGTCATGAGATCCAACATGTGATGACTGCAAAAGAGATATTTTGTAGTTGATTTGATTATTAATAAAAATCAATTCCATTTCTTATGTTTATTTCAATATTGAGATAATGAATGAACCTGACAAAGTACTAAGGTTGTTTTTTAACTAAATCATATATGGTTTGGGTTGGAGGCTTGAACATGAGATCATATGTATAATAAGAGTATTCATCTTGTTATGTCCCTAGTCGAATATTATTGTGGATAGTATATGATAACAATAATACACAAGACGAGCATGTACGGTGAGTGATGACTTTGTCTTTTAGTCATGATATTGGATATCAACTCAGACTCATGGGTACTTGTTAGAGAACAAGTTGTCTGGATAGACCCACCCTGAGTTTGACACATTGAAGTCAAATAATAATATATCAGAGTCATTTATCAAAGTGACACTGGTGACTATGATTGTTAGATATGAAGTCACTACGGTTGTCTCATGTTCTATGTGCTTTGACACTTTCCCAATGTGACTCTGAGATAAAAGTTGCTAAATAGGTGGTGGTTGGGTACACTGTGACACATGGGAAATACTTTGAGTGATATAGATGTAATTTGTCCCTCATTTAGGAGTGATGTCCCGGCTGCTTGACAAGCGAGCTATGAAATACATGGTCGTGCTAGTGTGAGTCAATATATGATATTGACTCACAATATCTCAAATGGTCTGTTCTAGTTCAAGGAACCTAGATTGAATGATGAGGGGATGACTTTGCATGCCTCAATTTTAATCTGAATATCCGTGACAAAGGGATTATATGGTCTCTGTAACCCTGATCATAATACTAGGTTGAAGTTGTTCTCCAACTTATCCAATTACTTGGGTGATAATAAAGTCTTGTTAGATACAATCATTGTTTGTGAAATCAAAATAAGATTATTGATATCAGTACCAATATAATTTGGAGTCTATAGGGTCCCAAAAAAAAGGATGCATGAGGAATAGGAGTATAATAATTGACATATGATTAACTGATTCATAAAAATATTAGGCAATTAATTAAGTCGTTGTCATGCCAATTGGACTAGGCCAATTGATAGACCCGACTGGGTTCGGTGGCCCAACTAGACAAGGCCGATCGAATGACTCGACTGATTCTGGTCAACCAACTAGGCTGGCTCCAAGTGATTGGGTGGACAACCTGATTGGCCAACTAGATTGAGTCTGGTCAACCGACCAGATTGTCCAGAGACAACTGTTGAAAAATGGCTATCATGTGTTTTGGTTTCCTATAATTTACTAGAAACATTGCTTCCCTACTTTCCTATATATAGGTGTATGATAGACAAGTTTTAACAAACATGTGTCTGATACCCTTTAACAACTCTTGAGAGGAAATTCTTGTGTGAAAAAGGAGGCACCTTTGAGAGGCCTTTTTACCATCCATCATACCACCAAGAAAAGAAGGGGAGAGGAGAGGTTGTGGAATGCTAGCTCATTGTCAATGAAAAGTCAACTCCTTCTAGACCATCTCTTAGAGCGTAAACTGGGGTTCCCTATCATCGGTGTGGATGACATCGAGAATGACATCGAGACATGGACACTTTAGTGGCCATGTTAGGAGATCGACTTTCTCATCACCTTCGTTCTCTATTCTTATGAGCTTCATTGCCAGATATACTCCACAACAAAGCTATAAACTCACAAGCCTTCCTTCCTTCTACACCATTGATTGGAAATGTGGAGAGACAAAATTTTATTTATTTCTTAGTTCACTTGTCGCTATGATCTCTCTGTGGATTCCTATAATGGTATCAAAACCACATCGATATATGATATATCAAGATTCACAATCGATTTGATCAGATTTCCTTTTATGTCGCTTGTGCCATTACATGCTATGTGAACAATTAACTGTTAACAACATGTCCATATAACTCCACTTTTTCATCAAAAAATACAATCCTTATATATAAGATATGATATATTGATAAATCATTCATGTCATCGTCAAAAAGTGTTTTGTTTTGTGGATCTGTGCATGGTTATGTCCATATATCCTTTTGTGTGCTTGACATGGATGTCACTTTTTTTGGTTGATATATATTCAACTCTTGCATGCCAAACCTCCTTACTTTTATTCCACATATAATGGTTTCTATTCTTTCTTACTCCCCCTGAATGTAACATGAGGTTCATATAAATTATGCAATAGAGATAGGAATAGGATCGTCCTTGGAGGACTTGGACTGACGAAGGAACCATTAAGATTCAAGGAGCATCCTTAGAGCTACTGTTCTACACAAATGCTAGTTGAAGATGCATGCGATTCAGTAGACTATAGGGTGATGGTAATCCTTTATGTCTCCAAAGGATTCCATTAATATGGGAATAATTTAATAGAGAGATTAAAAAACACAGACCCACAACTCAACTCTGGCAACTGGGAGGGCGATCTAGGGCTCTGTCTTTCTCTCTCGGCTCTGGGGGGATCTAGGGTCTAGAGGATGCCTCTTGTCTCCCAAAGGATTCTTCCTCGGATTGTGAATTGTAGGTCTTTGCCTATTAGAACTTGGAGGTTCCTTGCCCTACATCCACATCATCTCCTTGATAGGTGGTGTCCTTTGTTGGCCCAGATCCTTGTATCTTATGGTTCTTGCTATATCAGGGGGTTAGTGGTTGCTGCTCTAGACTGTAGCCTGGGCTTATAACTGCTGTGGAGGTTGGATCGGGTGTTCGACCCTTTTGCAGTCAACATCACCTACGCTTTCCTGGGCTTCCCCCTTTCTTCTTCTGTTATAGTTTCTATCGTCGGTTTTCCTTTTGCAGGTCTTTGGTTGTTGTTCATTGGGGTAGCATCGCTACTATTAGTGGCATTTTCCGGCGGCTCTATTTAGTCCTTAACCTAGTTAGGATAGTGACTCCTCCCTTCGTGGAGGTGGTTGGGTGCCTGGTTTTCCTTGACTTTATCATTTTGTTTTTTTTGCCTAGTCTCCAGTTTGGGTCTATACACATGGAACCGTAGATTCAAAGTATGAATGAGGTTTTCTATGGTGATGTTTTTAATGCTTTCTTTGGTCACATCAAAAGATGTATCTACTCCATAGATGTAACACTTGATTGTGGTTTGATTACATTAAAAAGCTACTTGTTTATGCACGATTGGGAGGAATTTGGTCTAAAAAGTCCGATGTACATCCAATATTATCTTGGTATTGTTTTAATACCTCTTTCTACTTGGTTGTGGCTGATTATTGGAATGATCTCTATAGATGGTGTATTGATTTTCTCAATATAATGGTAATTGATTTACCTTGAAAAGAAACTTAGTATTGCCATAACCCATGTTATTTGTTACATGTTTAAAATTGTGGGTTGTTAGTATAATGTGTATATGATTCATATTAAAAGTATGTGGTGTGTGGATATGTATATGTAAATATTTAAAACCAGGGGTTAAATAAATATTAAGTTTTAGATGATTTCCAATAAGTGATACACATGAAAAGATTGACCAATAATGTGTGATAATGTTAAAGCATGGTGCATTGTCGATCTTGTAAAAGTGTGGTAATACATATGTGGGTCTACCAAAGTAGATTACATGTTCTATAGTATTGGCTTTTGAATTTGAATCAACTGAGTAACCTTGATAGGATTAAGTACCTATAGGCATAAATATGGTTATCACAAAAAGTTGTGCATCCATCTATCCAAGAATTGCATATGATGCAATTAATAACTATTATCTACCTTAATAATTAATTTATGAGTATTAACATTGGTTGAGTAATGACTTGATGTATTTTTGATCTTGGCTCATAAGAAGATTGCATGTTGTAATCTTTTGAATCAACAATGAAGGCTGTTAATTTGAATAATATAGTGGGAGCATAATTATTTAAATTCTAAATTAATTATGTAAAAATCAGATTTTTGAATTCAATTTTTTTCCAAATCAATTGATTTGTGCAAATATTTTTCTATGTAGATCAACTAAAAACACAAATAATCCTTTCTCACCTCGATCCATCCTTGAAAAGGAAAAACTAAACGATAATCACTTTCAACTTTTGGTTTAGGACACTGGGAATTGTTCTCACACATGAGCACAAGCTCTATGTCCAAGACACACCAATACCTAATGAACCAACTCCGAATGCTCCTAGAGTAAAGAGAAGCTCACAAGAAGCGTTCCGATGATGCATTGGACATTAAATGCCTTACACTTTTCTCCATAAATCACTAGCTTAAGAAGAAACATGAGAGCATGGATGCTATTCAGATGATTGTTTGGATTTTGGGAAGGGGGCACAGAGGAATAATAAAATTTCTTCCCTTTATACCCTAGCCAATAGATCCGTAATAGCTATAAATTATCAGTGAACAAAAGACACAAGAAGGGAAAAAGGTGAAAACTTTGTGAACACTAGTTGTCCAACACCTAGACACAATTTTGGTGAAGAATAATATCTTCTAGATCTAGTTCCAGATCGTACCCAAAAAAATTGGATGAAGAAACAATAGATCCGAACTAGCCACCAAGCATCCCCTCAGTTGTCTTGTTGTAGAACAATTTCTTCAAGTCTCTGTATGTATTCCTCAATCTCTACTTAGTTCATACGGATGAGGGAGAATGTGGTGCACCACCTTGGCCACTAAGTTGAAGACAAACTTGGGTTATTGATATGCACTTTCTTCTCATATATCGGGCAATAGTCCTTAGGGTGACTTCCTCTTCAAGATAGAGAGAGAAGTTTGATGGCCACCTTGTATCACGAGTTTTCTCAAAACATATCTCACACCCTTTGGGACATGATCATTTTTATAGGAGAGTCATGGGCTTGGGAAATCCTAATTCGGATTCTTCCCTAATAGCAATCCCAAAAATGGTTCAATGTTGAAAAACTGAGATTCGATTGTGATCACCTGATCACATTTCTTGATCGGTCAACCACAACTCTTGATTGCTTGATCAAGTTAGCTAATCTCCCAATCATGATAGTCCAGGTCTAGATCTGACTTCCCTTCCATTTTTTAAAACTTCCCCTGTAACATTGTGATCGACATATCAGATTTTCGATCGGCTGATCACATGTATCCAGTAGAAATCTCAGCCGATCAATTGAGAATAAATTAATATATTGACCATGTCAATATGATCAGTTAATTAGAAATTCTATTTGTCTGATCACATGATAAATCAACATGTTTTTGATTCAGAATCATTCTAATCATATGTTTAAATCCAAACTTCAATTTCCTTATGCATCCTTATGCATGTGACCAGGTAGGTTTCTAATTATAACATTAGTGATGTTCAAAACAACACAAGAAAATATTGGTATATAGCCTCACATTATTTCCACCCAAGTAATATGAATGAGTTGAAGAGCAACTACAACATATAAAGTGAACAGTGTTACCATGACTGTATAATCCCGTTTAATATAACACATGGAATGTCATTACATTAACATTTAATTTTGTTCCTTGAACTAGAGCATACTATTTGAGATATTGTGATCTCAATATAATATATTGACTCACATGAGCATGATCATGCATTTCATAGTCTCACTCATCTAGTGACTGGGGATATCACTTCAAAGGAGGGGAAAATTCCATCTAGATCACTCAAAGTATGCCCCATGTGTCAGAATGTACCCAATCACCACCTTTTTGGCAACTCGTATTTTAGAGCATGTTTAGATAGTGGCAAAGTACACATAATAAGACACGTTATTGTAGTTACTCCAGGTCTAAGGATCATAGTCACCACTATGACATTTAGATATGACTCTGACATGTCGTTACATGATTCTATGTGTCAATCTCATGGTGGGTCTATCCAGTACAACATGTTCTTCAACAAGTACCATGTATCTGAGTTGATATAGCAATATCATGACTAAAGAGATATAGCCATCACTGACCATACATGCTAGTCTTGCGTACTATGTTTATCCTATACTACCCATGCTTATAACTAACTAGTGACATAACAAGAATGAGGAATCCTATTGTAACATCCCTGACCTGGGTTATACTCTAACCCTAGGTGTTTTGATTAAGAAAGGTGATTTTATGCTTAATCCTATCTTGTGAAAAGTAATTAGGGCTCATGAGGAACTTGTGTTTCAATTTTGGTCCTGTTTGGACAATGTTGAAGCAATGTTTGCTTATTTTGGACTAATGTGCAAATTACCCAAGTTGAGGGGTTTAAGTGAAAATTGTGTATGATAATATGTTCCTCATGTGTTGAAGCATCATGAGAGTGCAAATGATGCTTAGGTATGGCTTATGGAAGCCTGAATACCAAGAAAGAGCTGATAAAGCAATGTTTGTGCATTGAAACCCTATTTTAGTGTAATGTGCAATTTACCCAAAACCTAGGGTTCAATATGCAAATTACCACTTCAATAAGGTCCCTAATGCTTCTTGCCATCATTAAGAGCAAAGAAAATGAGAGGGACTCCTCATTTGAATTAAGTTGGAGGAGAGAGAATCTTGATATTAAAATAATCAAGATTAATGCTTAATTGAAACCCTAATTCGATTTAGGGCAAAAATAAATAAAAATAATTGAAGGACTGTGACGTCCCCGGATTTTCTAAAACTTAATATGATGTGAGACGTCCAAATTGAAACCCTCACCTCAGCGAGAATCCCAATTTAAACATCCCACATGAGGCTAAGAAGAAGAAAATCAGAGGAAGTCATAAGGAAACAATCAGTAGCACATATATATGAACAATAAACAAACCACAACACATGTTCACCATTCAACATATAATTACAAAATGAATTGTTACAACATTTGATATTACATATTGAACATCAAACTTATACATATACATGTACTACATCTAAACTACAGGATCTTAAGACAACAGGTCCACCTGTACATCAGCTCGCTACACAACTCTCAACATCCTGGATCTTCAAGAGCAAAACCACAACCTAAACAAAAGATTACATGCGGTACACGTCAGAAAAATATTTCATGAATATTGTACTGAGTACGCCTACGTGTCTTTTATATACCTCTCATCATATCTTGGCAATAAGATTAAACTAATACTTGGCAGCATTAAACAAAATATAAGAAAAGGCGTATAGTTGCACAAAGATATTTGTTACCAGAAGAGAACACATATTTTAGGCACATTTCCATTATATGTAAACTTGATTAACCACATGCACTATTCTACCAAAGAGATTTAGTGCTCACATGTACTATTCAGCCAAAGAGATTTAGTACTTCACAAATGCACTATTCTGCCAAAGAGATTTAGTGCTCACATGTACTATTCTGCCAAAGAGATTTAGTACTTTCATCAATGCACTATTCTACCAAAGAGATTTAGTGCTATCATATAATGGACCAGATATCTTATGTTTCATGTGTTCATAGCAATCAGTATCGAATCATGCAACATATCATACAAGAACAATCATTTCAATCAATATCATATGCCAAGTTTGTACTATCATATAACACACTCATAATATATAATAAGCCAAGTAAGAGGTAATGGCGTACCTTGATCAAGAGAAACCCTAATCATCACATACTATTCCTGATGTCAACAACATCCTTAGTCAACCCTGATTAAGACAAGACCATATACGATCATCAGGTTGTCATCATCATTAACCCTATTTATATCCATTTTAGGGTTTCACTTAGTTCATTAGGATATTCTCATCATTACTTGTCTTATAATTATCTCACTGATGTCATTTTCCAGATTACATATCATTATCACAGTTCATCATCTGAACCTTAGGTTCCGTATCCTTTCTTTGCACATATTAACCCTAGGTTACATCATTAACCTAGATTAGGGTTTTATCATATGTATTAATATTCATCTTCATATAACATGGATTTTGTTCATCATTATGATCTCATAATTAATATTGAGGTTCCATATACTGATATGAGCTTATTCTGTTAATGTTGTCATTTATTGATCGCCAATGTATTTATTGTATATTAATTAGGGTTATAAGCCCAAATTAGCAACATTAATCAAATTATATGCTTTCGTGCATCAACATGACCATATCTGACATCACATGCATTATAAACGTCAGATTAAGTTTTAGAAAATCCGGGGACGTCACAAGGACTTTCAACCAAAAAAGAGATGGTTGAGTTTGCTCAAGTGTGAACAGCTTTGTGCCTTTGCTATGGCACGAAAATATCTCAAGGAGGTGAAAATCCACTCACCTTATTATAAGAAAAAGAAAACCCACTCACATATGGATATTAGTATAATATGATCTAAGGTGCTTAATTTGCTTTTCTTTAAATTGAGTATAATTGAGAGGAATTTGAGGCAAACAAGATAGCCTCGTACCCAAGGAAGTTGAGGGGGGAGAGGCGGCCACATTTTTGGATCAAATAAAATTTTTATAAGGCATTTTCTCTCTCATGGAATTTCTTATAAAAAGACCCTTTCCTAGTCCAAACAAAGGCTTTTTCGGCCCTTTCTTCTTCCCTGGATTTGGATGAGCTCAAGGGGACTTAGGAGCATCAGGAGAACGAGCCCCAACCTGTTGGTAAGTCCTTGTCCTTCGTTCTTCTTGATTTCATGGTGGAAATCACAAATCAATGTACGATTTCTTCATATTTTGATCCCCTCTTCAATTCTAACCATTCCGTTTCACTCAAACCTTGAGGACGAGCCTTGAAATGGTGAAAGAAGTTGCATCCACCATTTTTGCCGTGGACATGGAGCTTTGGAGCTCAATTGGAGGCGGGTTTTATAACTTGAACCCATATTCATTGTTATTGAACTCAATTTCTCAATTCAATTGATTCAATTGCTCTTTTTGTAATACCCTTGATTAGTTGATGCAATTGCCATGAAGATGGCAGTAGATTTAGAAGGTGTGCAGGTTGATGATGATGACATCATCACAAGCACACACCTTATCCAAGGGGATGAGCAAACGGTTTTCAAAACCGCATGAACTAGTTAGTTGTAAAACCGAATGGACACTTTTGAGTTCAAAACCGTGTGGAGTAATTAGACTCCAAGACCGCATGGGTAATTCACTCAAAAACGCATGGGTAATACACCCAAGAGCGCATGGGTAATTACTCAAGACCGTATGGGTAATTTTACCCAAGATCCAATGGATAATTCACCTCAAAACTGAATGGGTTTCAACTTCAAGATCGACTGGGTAATTTGGTCCAAAACCGAATGGGTAATGGACTTATTGGGCAAACAGTTTCAAAACCGTTTGGTGGAGTTGACCAAGGGTTGACCGTTTAGGAATTTTGTTCCTAATTATGTTGGTTGACAACTCACAAAATTTGATGAGTTAATTCCAAAGGAATCATGAGCTGAAGGCTAATCAATTAGGTAATCCCTAATTGGATTAAGTGTTGATTTTCAACCTGATTAATTGGACTTTTTTGGCAAACGGTTTCAAAACCGTTTGAGAGAGTTGACCAAGCATTGAAAATTTGAGATTCCTGTTCCTAATTATGTTGGTTAATGACTCACCAAATTTTATGGGTTAATTCCAAAGGAATCATGAGTTGAAGGCTAATAAATTAGGTAATCCCTAATTGGATTAAGTGCTGATTTTCAACCTGATTAATTGTACTTTTTGGGCAAACGGTTTCAAAACCGTTTGAGAGAGTTGACCAAGCGTTGACCGTTTGAGATTCCTGTTTCTAATTATGTTGGTTAATGACTCACCAAATTTTATGGGTTAATTCCAAAGGAATCATGAGTTGAAGGCTAATCAATTAGGTAATCCCTAATTGGATTAAGTGCTGATTGTCAACCTGATTAATTGGAATTTTTGGGAAAACAGTTTCAAAACCGTTTGAGAGAGTTGACCAAGCGTTGACCGTTTTAGATTCCTGTTCCTTATTATGTTGGCTAATGACTCACCAAATTTGATGGGTTAATTCCAAAGGAATCATGAGTTGAAGGCTAATCAATTAGGTAATCCCTAATTGGATTAAGTGCTGATTTTCAACCTGATTAATTGGACTTTTTGGGCAAACGGTTTCAAAACCTTTTGAGAGAGTTGACCAAGCGTTTACCGTTTGAGATTCCTGTTCCTAATTATGTTGGTTAATGACTCACCAAATTTTATGGATTAATTCCCAAGGAATCATGAGTTGAAGGCTAATCAATTGGGCAAACGCTAATTGAAATCAGTGCTGAAATTCCAATGAGTTAATTTGAGATTTTGAGTTGATTAGCCCAAACGGTTTCAAGACCCTTTGGGGATCACCCAAACGGTTTCAAGACCGTTTGGGGGTCACCCAAGACTATTTGGAGGTCTGGGGTTAAGTATAGTTGACCAATTGAAGGTCCAAAGGTACCAAATCATATTGCAATTATGTGCTGATGTGTTGATCAACTCAATAGACCAAACCTTGATGAAATTTCACTACAATCCAAGGTTTGGATGTGCCAAACGGTCTCAAGACCGTTTGGAGATCATACAAATGGTCTCAAGACCGTTTGGGGGTCACCCAAGACCGTTTGGAGGTCTTGGGTTAAGCATGGTTGAGCAATTGAAGATCCAATGTCACTAAGTTGAAGTGTAATCAATTGCTGATTTGGTGATCAATCCAATGATCCAAACCTTAGTTGGTTGACTTGGATTTTGATGATATGATGGGAAAACGGTCTCAAGACCGTTTGGTGGTTATCCAAACGACCTCAAGACCGTTTGGGGTCAGGTCATGCTCAATTTAGATGATGGTTCAATAGTTTCAAAGCAACCAATCTTGCATTGATTAGTGTTGTTGGATCATCGATTCCAAACCCTAATTCAATTGAATCCAACCCTAATTGATGACCAATTGAGGGTTAATTGAGGGTCAAATCAGTTGAAGGTTGACTTATTTAACTCAATTAAAGTATGAGGATAGGTCTAATTGATGATTGGTTCCATGAATTCAATGATTGAAGGAATCAACATTGGAAACCCTAATTCAATTGAATACCTTATGTAATGGAGGTCCAATGTGATTGAATCTCTTGAGAATTAATATGATGAATGTTCTATTGATCCAATGATGATTAGTAATGATAATTAATGAAGGTACAAAGATTGAAACCCTAATAAGGGATGAACCCTAATTGCTTATAGGATCAATGACTTGGTACACCATGTTAATTATAGTTGTATGTACTTGATTGTAGGGTTGATATGACCTAATCAAGTTGAGATGATGATAGCATGAATTCATATGTGAATATGATTCATGTGGTGATTAAGGGTATGAACCTTAAGTAGAGAGATTATGAAACCCTAATCATGAGCATAAACCCTAATTGTGGGTAAATGAATGTGAAGCCCTAATTGAGGGTGTATCCATGTGAAACCCTTACTGCGGGTGTATCCATGTGAAACCCTAACTGCGGGTGTATCCATGTGAAACTCTAGTTGAGGGTGTGTCTATGGGAAACCCTAACTGAGGGTGTGTCCATGTGAAACCCTAATTGAGGGTGATGCCTTGAGAAACTCTAATAAGGAGTAATGGCATGTGAAATTCTATCCTTAATGAAGAAGTGATGATATGAGAAGCCTAATCCTAATTCATAATGATGACATGGCAACCCTTAAATTAAAGGTACTTTGATGATCATTCCTACTTGGGGTGAATAGTAAACCCTAATCGGTTTGAAGTATTGATTTCATAAGTGTTAAACAATTGTGGTGATCTTCTGTAGCACGACCGTGCAAGGTAGCACGACCGTGGTGGCTTCCTCTTGCACAACCATGCAAGGTAGCACGGCCGTGATGACTTCCCTTTGCACGGCCGTTTTTGACAGCACGACCGTGGTGCTCTATATTTGACTTGAAGATGATATACTTTAATGAGAAAGGATATAAGCGATAAGATGATGCTTAGATCATTATGCATCTAACCCAATACATGTATTTAACTTGACTCATATGTATCAACCCTACACACCCTATAATGATGAGGATATGAAACTCTCAGGAATGATGTATGTTACACTAATAATGATATGGATAACATCCTAAGAGTTGAAATATCTAAAGTAATGGATAATGGGTTATCCTATATTCAGCAATGTCTAACCATTGAATAAGTCCACATCCTTAAAGATAGTTGGACAATCCTAAGGTGTAACCTAAGCACCATATGATGAAAGTGACATGTTAGTAGATAAAGTATTAAGAGGGAAGATACCTTAATATAAGATTAGTTGATTAACCTAAATAAGTTTGAAATGAGAAGAAAGTGATACATCAAGACATGATAGACATCACATTCAGTAATTTAGGGCTGAAATATCTTGATGCATCTCAATCCAACGTACTTGGATGAGAAACACATGAAGTGTGTGTGTTATGTAGTTATTACAATGAAATTGTAATGAGTTGATATACTTTGATGAGTATAAGTTAATATACATTGTGAAAGGGGACAAGCCACCCTAATGGGTATGAGGTAATCATACCATAATAAGAATGAGAAATGAACTTGTACCTTGTATTGATGATCATTAATGATATATGATGATAATAGTGATCATAAGCATATACTTATGATATCTTTGGATGTTCCTAGAAGGGTGGAGCAATAAATTAGGGTTGATCTAACCACATGAGCATAAAACCCTAATTAATGTCAGTTGGGAAACCCTAACCCTAATTTTGGGTAAAGGGAGTGAAAAGCCCTATTGGGTGGTAAACCATAATCCTGATAAAGGAATAGTGGTGTTACTAATGTATCACATGATGTGGTCAATGATTTGTATGATTGTTATCATGTCTATTAATCATGTAGACATCATAAGATGAAGAGCATAGCCAGACTTGAGCTATGACATTCATATAATAAATATGTTGATTGGCCTTATGTGCCTGATGTTGTTGTTGCTTAACAAAAGTAACAAAAGGTATATGGACCTTATGAGTCCCATGAATAAGTTGTTGTTTCCTAGTGTAAGGTGACAAAACATTTAATAGGCTTTGAGAGCCATGTGAGATACATGTGTAACAAGTATCATGCATACCTCGGTCTAAGGACCTAGAGGTAATGGTTACCTAAGAAGTGGTAATGGTGATAGTGATGAATTAAGGGTATGAATACCCAAAGTTGATCAGTATGATAATGATGCAGTTGAGGGAAGTGAACTTCCAAAAGAAATGAAATGAGGGACTGAGATCCCAATGTCCTATAAGGACTGAGAAAGTGATTGATGAAAATAGTACATGTTTCTTTATCGCATTTGTCTGAATAAGTTATGTTTGAGAACTTGACTGATGCTAAAAGAATATGCTAATGTACTTAATTAATCAAGTGGAATCATGTCATGTAGAGCCCTGACCATAGATCCATCATCGTCAGCAAATTGGTGATGGTGAAACGGGTTGCTTCGCGGAAAAACCTGGAGGGTATACTTTTGAGTATGTGGGGGTTATGGGAGCGAATATCCTTACGCCCTAATGGAGGAATTGATGTGAGATAAACATTAAATCTCTCAATCCTTCATTATATATTCTGAGATCGATGTATCACTAATCTCCCGAAGATTGGGATGATGCCGTACACATTTCCCAATAATATTAATACCAGATCAGTGGAGATAAACATGAAATCTCACGATCACGAAGAGAGTGCAGCACGCCGCTGTAACTCTAATAGCGAAGTTGCCAGTATACCCTGGAAAGCTATATATATGGCAGAGACACAAGATGTCATGAAGTTGGTCCTCACGCTGACTGAGGAGGATGAGGTCATAGAAATCCGGCTCTTCTATTGACCTATGTATGGTACCGATTTTGACTTCGCAGTGGTCGGTTGGAGCATGAGTGGTATACTTCATCTCCTCAGGGCATAAGTATGAATTGTATAATGTAATCAGCCGTCTAGCATGTTTGCTTAATGATTCAATACGGAAATTCATTGGCTGATGTTATACTTCTTTTATGCAAATTCAGTTGATAAATGTTATTCTTTTTTTTTTTTTTATATTCCTTGCAATTAGATAAATGGAATATGAATCTACCATGAGTAGATACAATGTTCTCCTTAGGAAAGGAGATTATCTTTATCTGTTCATACAATGAATAATGCTGCTGTTAATATGTAAGAACTCATGTTCAATTTTAATATAATAATATGCAACAACTATGTTTTGGCGGAGTGTTATATATCCCACTGGGGCAATTTACAATTGTCTCACCCCCGTGGAATCCAACATTTTTAGGTGGACGCTGACAAAGAAGCAGACACTTTTTTGCAGGTAAAGGAAAGCAACAGCAATATCAGGGACAACAGTGATAACTCAGGTGGAGGCACTGGCTGCCAAGTGTTGTATAGTTAGAAAGTCCTATGTATCATCTATGTACTCTCATGTCCTCAGAGTTTTTAGTTAGTGTTTTAATGAATCAATCCGAGATTTTGGTTTGAAGCACTCGAAGCTATATGCTGTGTATATGTTATGTCTGGAGACAACTGATGTTGTAAATCTCGAGAAGAGATAGTACAAGACATGTACTTTGAAACAGAATGTAAATGTTATACTTTGTCTCTTGAAGAAAAAGGTTTCCTATGTGTGGATCTCTTTATAAAATGTTTTAATTTTTAGTGATTTTCAATAATTCCGCTGCTAATGATTCGTTTCCGCATTAGTTAATCTTGTGTTTTCGCGAGTCAGTCGTTACAATAGTGGTATCAGAGCTCTAGGTTCGCTGAGTCTACAAAGACATAGGACTAAGTTGTTGAGTTTGTGTTAGTGTCCTCCAGTATACCCTATAATGATTTCTGCTTGTACAGAGAAAGGGTAAAGTTTTAAAATGACTGGAGAGCACAAGGAACACATTGCTAAGGGCAATGTTGTTGCACCAAGAAGAGGTGCAAGGGATCATGCAAGAATAGAATGAGTGCCTGAGAATCCCCATTAAGACCTGATCAAGATAAAGAATCCTATGATCATGCTCTTATTGGGCAGATTAAGGAAACAATAATGCATATAGGGGACTGGATACTAGCCTTACAACCTAGGTTATCAATCCTTAATATAGAAAGCTTGAGCTTTAAAAGAGTTCCTAAAGGACTTAGTCATGTTGGAACAAGGGAAAATATGGAAAAGATTAACTTATGGCAAGAAAGTAGACTCTGCCATGAGTTTAGATAGATAATAAATCTGTGATGGCAAGTGCCCAAGGAAGGGCAATAAGCTGAGAAGTAGGGAATGGTCTCTATAATTCTAGAGACATTTTCTTAATGGTTCTAAAAAGCCAAAGTTTTTGATACTAAAAGTGCAATAAATGCCTAGTATACCAGGGCAGTAGCCACTAAGTAAAGGCAAAAGTCTTAACCTTTCACCTGTAAGATCCCATGGCTTAGTTTCTGCATCGGTAATAAGACTAATAAGGCCAAGATGTGAGGACAAGGTATGTTATAAATGTGTACATGTTGAGTACACTAAACCCTTTTTGTTATAAAAAGGAGGATTGTTGATTTTGTTTTTCCTATTGATTTCTATATAGGGAAGAAATGATGAGAACTAGAATTTGAATTCTGTTCAATATTCTTTTAAATGCTCTATATTGATCTTACCTCTATGAAAGAGGAAGAGGTATAGAAGAGATGTCTCGATAAAATCCAGGGATGTTAAATTTTATGCTAATGATAATATGAAAAGCATGGAATATGATAGCATGTAAGTGCATACTACTTGATCTCATTACTTGTAAACCCTGTCCAGGTATACAACTATTGATGATAAAGTGAGTATGGAAACTCTTAGATTGATATCTTTTTGATTGCCCTGATCAAGCAATCATTCTGAGACAATCTAATGAGTATCATGAAATTGGAAAAATGGTATGGATAAATGTGTCATACCTTAAGTACAAGAAAGAGGGATCTGATATGATTTCAGATCAGTATGTGTATATGAGGAAGTAAAAGTATGACCCTCAAATGATGAGTATAAGAACAAGGGAGGTGATCCCTGTTCAATAAAGTTGTAAATATGATTAAGATCTTTTTCCATAACAAGGAAATGGGAGATGTGATGAGATCATAAGATGCTCATGAACATGTTAGAACATAACAAGGAAAGGAATAATGTTATGTGATCATCCTTATAAATTCCTATGTCGAGAGCAAGGAACTTGGGATGTGACAAAAAGTAATGATTCATGAATAATTGAAAATTCATGAGATACTAAGAGGAATATTATTCCTTGTTTTCTTTCCTTTCAGGGACATGGCAATCAAGTGGGTCTTAGGACACTTGATGTGCATAAGATAAAAATGTTTATGTGATTAATACTTAGAAAAGTATCAGTGTGTCTTGGACTGTGGTTCCAAGAAAAAGACATATATAACAAGTAATGTCCCATGATGAAAGGAATATGAGAATGTGATGTGTTTTCAACACATGTGACTGATAGCAAGGTAAGAGATTCTGGTATCTGAGAATTATTAGATGGTTTAGGTTGGCTACCTAGAGTGGTCAACTATGAACTCAGTCTGATTATATAAAATGATATGAACATCATATGTTAGCGGTTTATGCTTTGCATAAACATGATATTAATAAAGAATGTATGATGTCTCTCTGAACAAGAAAAGTGTTATGTGACACAAAGTTGACTCCACAGTCTATGATAAGGGACAGTGGAGCATATGTCTTGTGTGTTGATTCTATAAGAATCCTATAAGGAAACACTTTGTGTTGATCAAAGCTTTTTGGTGTCTCCATAATAAGGAGATGTTATGTGAAGACTAGATAGTATGATGAATGAAATACATTTGTCTTCCTTTATCTGGATTTCGGGGACGAAATCCTTATTAGGGGTTTATGATTTGTAACATTCCTGACCTGGGTTATACTCTAGCCCTAGGTGTTTTGATTAAGAAAGGTGATTTTATGCTTAATCCTATATTGTGAAAAGTAATTAGGGCTCATGAAGAACTTGTGTTTCAATTTTGGTCCTGTTTGGACAATGTTGAAGCAATGTTTGCTTATTTTGGACTAATGTGCAAATTACCCAAGTTGAGGGGTTTAAGTGCAAATTGTGTATGATAATATGTTCCTCATGTGTTGAAGCATCATGAGAGTGAAAATGATGCCGAGGTATGGCTTATGGAAGCCTGAATACCAAGAAAGAGCTGATAAAGCAATGTTTGTGCATTGAAACCCTATTTTGGTGTAATGTGCAATTTACCCAAAACCTAGGGTTCAATATGCAAATTACCACTTCAATAAGGTCCCTAATGCTTCTTGGCATCATTTAGAGCAAAGAAAATGAGAGGGACTCCTCATTTGAATTAAGTTGGAGGAGTAAGAATCTTGATATTAAAATAATCAAGATTAATGCTTAATTGAAATCCTAATTCGATTTAGGGCAAAAATAAATAAAACTAATTGAAGGGCTTTCAACCAAAAACGAGATGATTGAGTTCGCTCAAGTGTGAAAAGCTTTGTGCCTTTGCTATGGCACGAAAATATCTCAAGGAGGTGAAAATTCCACTCACCTTATTATAAGAAAAAGAAAACCCACTCACATATGGATATTGGTATAATATGATCTAAGGTGCTTAATTTGCTTTTCTTTAAATTGAGGATAATTGAGAGTAATTGGAGGAAAACAAGATAGCCTCATAACCAAGGATGTTGAGAGGGGAGAGGCGGCCACATTTTTATATCAAATGAAATTTTTATAAGGCATTTTCTCTCTCATGGAATTTCTTATAAAAAGACCCTTTCCTATCCCAAACAAAGGCTTTTTCGGCCCTTTTTTCTTCCCTTGCTTTGGATGAGCTCAAGGGGACTTAGGATCATCAGGAGAACGAGCCCCAACCTGTTGGTAAGTCCTTGGCCTTCGTTCTTCTTGATTTCATGGTGGAAATCACAAATCAATGTATGATTTCTTCATATTTCGATCCCCTCTTCAATTCTAACCATTCCTTTTCACTCAAACCTTGAGGACGAGCCTTGTAATGGTGAAAGAAGTTGCATGCACCATTTTTTCCATGGACATGGAGCTTTGGAGCTCAATTGGAGGCGGGTTTTATAACTTGAACCCATATTCATTGTTATTGAACTCAATTTCTCAATTCAATTGATTCAATTGCTCTTTTTGTAATACCCTTGATTAGTTGATGCAATTGCCATGAAGATGGCAGTAGATTTCGAAGGTTTGCAGGTTGATGATGATGAAATCATCACAAGCACACACCTTATCCAAGGGGATGAGCAAACGGTTTTCAAAACCGCATGAACTAGTTAGTTGCAAAACCGAATGGACACTTTTGAGTTCAAAACCGTTTGGAGTAATTGGACTCCAAGACCGCATGGGTAATTCACTCAAAAATGCATGGGTAATACACCCAATACCGCATGGTAATTACTCAAGAACGTATGGGTAATTTTACCCAAGATCCAATGGATAATTCACCTCAAAACCGAATGGGTTTCAACTTCAACATCGACTGGGTAATTTGGTCCAAAACCGAATGGGTAATGGACTTATTGGGCAAACGGTTTCAAAACCGTTTGGTGGAGTTGACCAAGGGTTGACTGTTTGGGAATTTTTTTCCTAATTATGTTGGTTGATAACTCACCAAATTTGATGGGTTAATTCCAAAGGAATCATGAGTTGAAGGCTAATCAATTAGGTAATCCCTAATTGGATTAAGTGCTGATTTTCAACCTGATTAATTGGACTTTTGGGAAAACGGTTTCAAAACCATTTGAGAGAGTTGACCAAGCGTTGAACGTTTGAGATTACTGTTCCTAATTATGTTGGTTAATGACTCACCAGATTTTATGGGTTAATTCCAAAGGAATCATGAGTTGAAGGCTAATCAATTAGGTAATCCCTAATTGGATTAAGTGCTGATTTTCAACCTGATTAATTGGACTTTTTGGGCAAACGGTTTCAAAACCGTTTGAGAGAGTTGACCAAGCGTTTACCTTTTGAGATTCCTGTTCCTAATTATGTTGGTTAATGACTCACCAAATTTTATGGGTTAATTCCAAAGGAATCATGAGTTGAAGGCTTATAAATTAGGTAATCCCTAATTGGATTAAGTGCCGATTTTCAACCGATTAATTGGACGTTTTGGGAAAACGGTTTCAAAACCGTTTGAGAGAGTTGACCAAGCGTTGACCGTTTGAGATTCCTGTTCCTTATTATGTTGGATAATGACTCACCAAATTTTATGGGTTAATTCCAAAGGAATCATGAGTTGAAGGCTAATCAATTAGGTAATCCCTAATTGGACTAAGTGCTGATTTTCAACCTGATTAATTGGACTTTTTGGGCAAACGGTTTCAAAACCGTTTGAGAGAGTTGACCAAGCGTTTCCATTTGTGATTCCTGTTCCTAATTATGTTGATTAATTACTCACCAAATATGATGGATTAATTCCCAAGGAATCTTGAGTTGAAGGCTAATCAATTGGGCAAACCCTAATTGAAATCAGTGCTGAAATTCCAATGAGTTAATTTGAGATTTTGGGTTGATTAGCCCAAACGGTTTCAAGACCGTTTGGGGGTCACCCAAGACCGTTTGGAGGTCCAGGTTTAAGTATAGTTGACCAATTGAAGGTCCAAAGGTACCAAATCATATTGCAATTATGTGCTGATGTGTTGATCAACTCAATAGACCAAACCTTGATGAAATTTCACTAGAATCCAAGGTTTGGATGAGCCAAACGGTCTCAAGACCGTTTGTAGCTCATCCGTACGGTCTCAAGACCGTTTGGGGGTCACCCAAGACCGTTTGGAGGTCTAGGGTTAAGCATGGTTGAACAATTGAAGATCCAATGTCACTAAGTTGAAGTGTAATCAATTGCTGATTTGGTGATCAATCCAATGATCCAAACCTTAGTTGGTTGAATTGGATTTTGATGATATGATGGGCAAATGGTCTCAAGACCGTTTGGTGGTTATCCAAACGACCTCAAGACCGTTTGGGGTCAGGTCATGCTCAATTTAGATGATTGTTCAATAGTTTCAAAGCAACCAATCTTGCATTGATTAATGTTGTTGGATCATCGATTCCAAACCCTAATTCAATTGAATCAAACCCTAATTGATGACCAATTGAGGGTTAATTGAGGGTCAAATCAGTTGAAGGTTGACCTATTTAAATCAATTAAAGTATGAGGATAGGTCCAATTGATGATTGGTTCCATGAATTCAATGATTGAAGGAATCAACATTGGAAACCCTAATTCAATTGAATACCTTATGTAATGGAGGTCCAATATGATTGAATCTCTTGATAATTAAGATGATGAATGTTCTATTGATCCAATGATGATTAGTAATGATAATCAATGAAGGTACAAAGATTGAAACCCTAATAAGGGATGAACCCTAATTGCTTATAGGATCAATGACTTGGTACACCATGTTAATTATAGTTGTATGTACTTGATTGTAGGGTTGATATGACCTAATCAAGTTGAGATGATGATAGCATGAATTCATATGTGAATATGATTCATGTGGTGATTAAGGGTATGATCCTTAAGTAGAGAGATCATGAAACCCTAATCATGAGCATAAACCCTAATTGTGGGTAAATGTATGTGAAACCCTAATTGAGGGTGTATCCATGTGAAACCCTAAGTGCGGGTGTATCCATGTGAAACTCTAACTGTGGGTGTATCCATGTGAAACTCTAGTTGAGGGTGTGTCTATGTGAAACCCTAACTGAGGGTGTGTCCATGTGAAACCCTAATTGAGGGTGATTCCTTGAGAAACTCTAATAAGGAGTAATGGCATGTGAAATTCTATCCTTAATGAAGAAGTGATGATATGAGAAGCCTAATCCTAAATCATAATGATGACATGGAAACCCTTAAATTAAAAGTACTTTGATGATCATTCCTACTTGGGGTGAATAGTAAACCCTAATCGGTTTGAAGTATTGATTTTATAAGTGTTAAACAATTGTGGTGATCTTCTGTAGCACGACCGTGCAAGATAGCACGGCCGTGGTGATTTCCTCTTGCACGACCGTGCAAGGTAGCATGGCCGTGATGAATTCCCTTTGCACGATCGTTTTTGACAGCACGACCGTGGTGCTCTATATTTGACTTGAAGATGATATACTTTGATGAGAAAGGATATAAGCGATAAGATGATGCTTAGATCATTATGCATCTAACCCAATACATGTATTTAACTTGACTCATATGTATCAACACTACACACCCTATAATGATGAGGATATGAAACTCTTAGGAATGATGTATGTTACACTAATAATGATATGGATAACATCCTAAGAGTTGAAATATCTAAAGTAATGGATAATGGGTTATCCTATATTCAGCAATGTCTAACCATTGAATAAGTCCACATCCTTAAAGATAGTTGGACAATCCTAAGGTGTAACCTAAGCACCATATGATGAAAGTGACATGTTAGTGGATAAAGTATTAAGAGGGAAGATACCTTAATATAAGATTAGTTGATTAACCTAAATAAGTTTGAAATGAGAAGAAAGTGATACATCAAGACATGATAGACATCACATTCAGTAATTTAGGGCTGAAATATCTTGATGCATCTCAATCCAACGTACTTGGATGAGAAACACATGAAGTGTGTGTGTTATGTAGTTATTACAATGAAATTGTAATGAGTTGATATACTTTGATGAGTATAAGCTAATATACATTGTGAAAGGGGACAAGCCACCCTAATGGGTATGAGGTAATCATACCATAATAAGAATGAGAAATGAACTTGTACCTTGTATTGATGATCATTAATGATATATGATGAGAATAGTGATCATAAGCATATACTTATGATATCTTTGGATGATCCTAGAAGGATGGAGCAATAAATTAGGGTTGATCTAACCACATGAGCATAAAACCCTAATTAATGTCTGTTGGGAAACCCTAACCCTAATTTTGGGTAAAGGGAGTGAAAAGCCTTATTGGGTGGTAAACCATAATCCTGATAAAGGAATAGTGGTGTTACTAATGTATCACATGATGTGGTCAATGATTTGTATGATTGTTATCATGTCTATTAATCATGTAGACATCATAAGATGAAGAGCATAGCCAGACTTGAGCTATGACATTCATATAATAAATATGTTGATTGGCCTTATGTGCCTGATGTTGTTGTTGCTTAGCAAAAGTAACAAAAGGTATATGGACCTTATGAGTCGCATGAATAAGTTGTTGTTGCCTAGTGAAAGGTGACAAAACATTTAATAGGATTTCAGAGCCATGTGAGATACATGTGTAACAAGTATCATGCATACCTCGGTCTAAGGACATGGAGGTAATGGTTACCTAACAAGTGGTAACAGTGATAGTGATGAATTAAGGGTATGAATACCCAAAGTTGATAAGTATGATAATGATGCAGTTGAGGGAAGTGAACTTCCAAAAGAAATGAAATGAGGGACTGAGATCCCAATGTCCTATGAGGACTGAGAAAGTGATTGATGAAAACAGTACATGTTTCTTTATAGTATTTGTCTGAATAAGTTATGTTTGAGAACTTGACTGATGCTAAAAGAATATGCTAATGTACTTAATTAATCAAGTAGAATCATATCATGTAGAGCCCTGACCATAGATCCATCATCGTCAGCAAATTGGTGATGGTGAAACGGGTTGCTTCGCGACAAAACCCGGAGGGCATACTTTTGAGTATGTGGGGGTTATGGGAGCGAATATCCTTACGCCCTAATGGAGGAATTGATGTGAGATAAACATTAAATCTCTCAATCCTTCATTATATATTCCGGGATCGATGTATCACTAATCTCTCGAAGATTGGGATGATGTCGTACACATCTCCCAATAATGTTAATACCGGATCGGTGGAGATAAACATGAAATCTCACGATCGCGAAGAGAGCGCAGCACGCCACTGTAACTCTAATAGTGAAGTTGCCAGTATACCCTGGAAAGCTATATATGGCAGAGACACAAGATGTCCTGCAGTTAGTCCTCACTCTGACTGAGGAGGATGAGGTCATAGAAATCTGGCTCTTGTATTGACCTATGTATGGTACCAATTTCGACTTCGCAGTGGTCGGTTGGAGCATGAGTGGTATACTTCATCTCCTGATGGCATAAGTATGAATTGTAAAATGTAATCAGCCGTCTAGCATGTTTGCTTAAGGATTCAATACGGAAATTTATTGGCTGATGTTATACTTATTTTATGCAAATTCAGTTGATAAATGTTATTCATATCTCTTTATATTCCTTGCAATTAGATAAATGGAATATGAATCTACCATGACTAGATACAATGTTCTCCTTAGGAAAGGAGATTATCTTTATCTATTCATACAATGAATAATGCTGCTGTTAATATGTAAGAACTCCTGTTCAATTTTAATATAATAATCTGCAACAACAATGTTTTGACGGAGAGTTATATCTCCCGCTGGGGCAATTTACAATTGTCTCACCCCCATGGAATCCAACATTTTTAGGTGGACGCGGACAAAGAAGCAGACACTCTTTTGCAGGAAAAGGAAAGCAACAACAATATCAGGGACAACAATGATAACTCAGGTGGAGGCACTGACTGCGAAGTGTTGTATAGTTAGAAAGTCCTATGTGTCGTCTCTGTACTCTCAGGTCCTCGGAGTTTTTAGTTAGTGTTCTAATGAATCGATCTGAGATTTTGGTTTGAAGCACTCCAAGCTATATGCTGTCTATATGTTATGTCTGGAGACAGCTGATGTTGTAAATCTCGAGAAGATATAGTACAAGACATGTACTTTGAAACAGAATGTAAATGTTATACTTTGGCTCTTGAAGAAAAATATTTCCTATGTGTGGATCGCTTTATAAAAAGTTTTAATTTTTAGTGATTTTCAATAATTCCGCTGCTAATGATTCGCTTCCGCATTAGTTAATCTTGTGTTTTCGCGAGTCAGTCGTTACACCTATTATACATATGATCTCAGGTTTAGGTACTCAACCAAAACCATTTTTCATCGTTTTAATCATTCTCGGGACATTATTATGTTTATTCATGATCTTAGTAGTGAAACAAACATAATACGTGGAATTGCCTTTTACTATTAGTCAAATCAAGTACAAAATATCCCTTTTACAATCATCACATCATGGCTCTCGGGGCATATAACCAACAATATCCCACTTGCACTAGAGGAAATCACTCACGAACCTAAGTTCAATTGATCGAACATGACCATCATGTTTCTATTGTGAAAGTGCTTTGGTCAGAGGATCAAAAATGTTTCCTTGGGTAATCTGCAAAGCTTTATATCTCCTCACTTCACAATATCACAAATGAGATGGTAATACCTAAGCATGTTCTTGGAACACTGATACGATCTAGGTTCTTTAGGTTGTGCAATTGCTCCATTATTGTCGTCATAAAGCTCTAATGTGTCTTCAATGGTTGAAACCAACCCAAGTTCAACAACAAATTTCTTAATCTATATTGCTTCCTTTGTTGCACTAGAGGAAGCAATTTACTCAGTCTTTGTTATAGAATCATTCATAGCCTCTTACTTGGAACCTTTTCAACTTATATCTCTACTATTTAGGCATAACATGAATCCATATTGTGACCAGTAATGATCCTTCTTGGTTTGAAAGATTGCGTTAGTATAACCTTTCATAAATAACTCTTCTTCACCAACATAGATTAGGAATTGATCCATAGTTCTTTCCAAGTACTTAAGGTTGTTTTTTAAATCTATCCAATAACCATCACCTAGATCCGACTGGTACTTCTTATCATTCTCAAAGAATACGAGACATCTAGGAAGCATTCATATCATCACATACATGAAAGATCCAATTGTTGTGGCATATGGAATCTTAATCAGTGTGCCCACTCTTACAAAGAGATAGGATGTTGAGTTCTAGAGAGCCTTATTCCATGACACATGGGTAAGTTTACTCTCTTAGAATTTTGCATGCTAAACCTCTTTATCACTCTGTCATTGTATGTACTTTGGCTTAGGCCCAAAAGCCTTCTTAATCTATATGTATAGATCTATTCCTAGAATGTAGGATGCTTCTTCGAAGTCCTTCATGGATAAGGTATTGTCCAACCATGGTTTAACCAATTGTATAATAGGTATGCCATTTGTGATTAACATCCTGTCGTCTACATACAATATGAAAAATAAAATCATGCTCCCACTAACCTTCTTTTAAACACAAGGTTCATGTTAAATTTGGAAATTAAATTTGGAAAAAGGAAAATATTTGATTTTCTCATCAAACTAAAGATTCTAAGTCCAAGATGCTACTCCAATCCATAGAATGACCTTTGCAGCTTACAAACTTTATTGTCTTTATATGAAGTGATAAAACCTTCAGGTTGTGTCATGTACACATCCTCTAGAAAATTTCCTTAAGGAAATTAACTTTCACGTACATTTTCCAAATCTCATACTCATAATTAGCCACAATGGCAAGCATGATCCTAATGGAATCAACCATGGCCACCATTGAAAATATTTTATCATAGTCAACACCTTGAACTTGTTTGAAAACTTTTGCAACCATTCCACCTTTATAGGTTTGTACATTACCATTCATGTCATTCTTCTTATTCAAGACTCACTAGTCACTACCCTATGAGGCTTACCCTACATCCAATGAGGTCCATGCCTTGTTGGTATATATGGAGTTCATTCAGATTTCATGGCCTCATGCCATTTCACAAAATTTGGCCCCTCAATATCCTCATTGAGATAATTGCCTCATCATCTTCAATGACCAACACATCATCTTCTTGAGTCATGAGAAATCCATATCTCTCTGGATCAAAACATCTCCTACTAAACCTTTGAGGTTCTTGTGTTATGACATGGACTTGAGGTTCCACGATAGTTTGTGGTTACTCTTGTTCCTTATCTACCTCCATAGGCTGAATGCTACCTTGTTGAAATCAATTTTCTTTGAATTCTAAATTTCTCCCACTGGCTCCTCTAGAAATAAAATCCTTTTCAAAGAATACAACAATTTTGGAAACAAACACTTTGTTTTTAGAGGTAGTATGTAAGTAGTAACACTTAGTTTTCTTATGGTATCCAATCAAAATACATTTATCCAATTTTGGGTCTAAGGTTTTCATAGCTTTTCTTCTTGACATAAGATTCACAGTCCCAAACATTCATGAAAGACATACTGGGACGTTTCCCATTCCATATCTCATGGTATCTTTTCAACATATTGGAAGGTACCCAGCTAAGTATAAACACGGTGGTTTCAAGATCATGTCTCTAAAAGAAAATCAAAATATCACTTAAGCTCATCATTAATCGTACTATGTCCAATAAGGTACCATTTCTTCTTTCTGACACACCACTATGTTTTGGTGTTCAAGGTGAAGTCCTTTGTGATTTAGTGCCAGAATCCCTCGAAAGGACCTCAAACTCTTGTATTAAGCATTAACCACCTCGATCTGATCAAAGTGCTTTAATTCTTTTTCCAAGTTGATTTTGTACTTCATTCGTAAATTCTTGAACTTTTCAAATGATTATGATTTATTTTTTTATAAGATTCACATATCAAAATCCCCCAAAGTCATTAGTACAAGTGATGAATATTGATATCCACCTATAGAACTTGTGTGAAAAGGTCCGCACATATTAGTATGTATGAGTCCTAATAAGTCACTCAGCCTCCCACTATTTCTACTTAAAGGACTTTAGTCATCTTCCAATAAACAATACTCACATGTCTTTAGTGATTCAAATTCAAACAAGTCTAGATAGCCATAGTTATGGATTAGACATGCACTTCTCATTTATGTTCCCTAGATGACTCTACCAAAGATATGCTTTGTTTGAGTCATTGAGTATTCACTTCTTGGTGTTAATGTTATATGAATTTGTTTCAACATATAAGAAAATAAAGAACATAAGACATAGGGATACTTCCATAAAATTTCTCATCTTTAGAAATGGAAATATGACCATTCTTTATTAGAAAATCACAACCATTCTTTCCAAATAAGATACATAATTTTTTTTATTAATAGAAATACATAATAGCGGTTAGCTAACTCTATAACAAGCCCATTAGGCATAGATAGACAATAGGTGCCTAGTACAGTGGAAACAACTCTTGATCCATTTGCAACGAGTATTTCCACCTCCTCTTTGTTTATATGTCTACTTCTTTTGAGATCCTACATATTAGAACATATGTGATGTCCACATATGATATCCAATACACATGATGATGAAGCATATAAGTTTATTTCAGTAGCATATATATGTGAAGTGGCGATTTGTATCTCCTTCTTCTTATTCTTGAACTCCTTAAGGTAGAGAGGGTAATTTATCTTCCCGTTTCCATCACGGTGACAATGATGATAATTGCCTCCCTTATCCGCTCCTCCTTTTTCTCTAAGTGCATAAGGCTTTTAGCTAGATTTTGAACTCATCTTATATTTTCCTTTACCTATGGATTTTCCTATTTCATTGCTGATCATCAACATAGATTTGGGCATGTCTTTCATTTGCCACTCAATAGTTCTCAACATGCCAAATAGCTCAGTCAATAGTTTATCATAACTATTCATGTTGTAATTCATGATAATTTGATTGTATGAATGTGACAACAATTACATGATTATATATGTGGCCAACTCTTGACCTAAAGGAAATCCCACTCTTGTAAGACTTTCTACATATCCAATTAACTTGAGTACATGAGATCCGATTGGATCACCTTCTTTTATTTTTTCACTTAAACAAGGCCTTAGATACATAATACATACCTTGACTTTCTTGTTCTTGATACATGTTCCTGAGATGTATTATCATCTTAATATCATCCACATTCTCATGCTGATTTTGAATCTCATTATTCATGGATCAATTTCACATCAGGAATTTGATGTTCGTGGCGTCATCTGGATGCTTATTGTAAGCATCCTTTTCGACTCAAGGTGCATTCATAGTTGGTTTATCAAGTAGTAGTGTGTCTAGAACATAGAGCTTACCCTCATTTGTGAGCATAATTTGCAACATATTGAAACACTCCTCAAAGTTATTCCCATTTAGTTTCTCTTTCTCAAGGATATATCATACTGAAAACCAATCATGTTTCTATTCGACATTGATCTATATATAAGATATTTGCATGAGTTAATAAATTAATTTGAAAATTTATTTGATTTCGAAAATTTGATGTAAAATAATCAATTTGGACTTAAATTAACTACGTGATTCAGCCCTATTTTAGGGCATAATCTTAGGTCTTATTGCACTTTAATCACATCTGTACATATTATATTACATGTTATTTCCCTCAATATGCATATTTCTATCAAATGCACTTATGGAGGCTTTTTACATATTTTATAGGTACTTTGGCCACTACTTGATGGAAGGGAGAGAAGGAGGAGAATCTAACAATTTCTCCACCCTTGTAGGAGCCTAAAGAGAGTCCAAGAGCTTCCCCAACCTACCCCAAGTGGTCAAGAGTCAACTCAAAGCAAGGAGCTTCAAATATGAGCAAGTTGAAGGTCAAAGTGCAAGGAAGAAGCAAATGCCCCATGTCACAGTAAAGTGCAAGTTTGAAGCTTCTTTCCACCACCCCTGTGGTGAACCACCACCCCTGAGGTGAATCAGCACCCCTGTGGTGATCAGACTCCACCACCCCGTGGTGAACCACCACCCCCGTAGTGATCAGACTCCACCACCCCCATGGTGAACCACCACCCCGCGGTGACCAATCTCCAGCATGCTCGTGGTGATCACCACGACCATGACATTTCATGTACAAATTTGAAAAATTACATGTGATCTTTAGCCATTTTTGACCTCGACCGTGCCCATACACCACGGTCATGTTCCCCTACAACCACCACGGCCATGGTGACCCACCACCCCTGTGGCGGGCTTCAACCCTAGCCTATTTTTGCATTAATTTGCCCATATTACCCCCACTTAACCCTAGACCCCTATATGAACCTTGGGGGCAGTTGGAGCTTGAGGCTGGCCACCCTTAGCTACCTTCTACCACGTCTTAGCTCCACATTTTTTACCCCTTAGTAATTCCACTCCATTTCCACCTCCATTCCACTCTATTTCACTATTTCCACCACAAAAACCCTAGTTTCTTCTTATTTCCACCCATTTCCACCACCACCCATGCCATTGGACCTTGGAGGAGAGTGAAAGACGTCCTACAATAGTTGAAGTGGAGGAATTCTTCATCTACACCGAGCTCCATGGTTTCTTCTACCTCTTTCTCCCTTCTTTTTGTATTTTGCATTGCTATGAGTAGCTAGGCCCCTTGGGTGGGCGTTTGGGGTGAAAAATGTTACTTTGATACCATGTTGGGGAAAAATGATATGTAAACATTGTAAATTCATTTGCTAATGATTATGTTCTATTTATATCTCACTATCCATGAATTTCTTGTTGGTTTGTGCTTGAAATCACCTAGGAATTTAGGAAAATTGATTATATGTGTGAATTTTGGGATTTGTTCCTAGGTCCAATTCTTAGATCCCTAGCTAGCTACCCATCCTCCTACATCCTAATCAATTCTCCTAACCCTAGTTGAGATATCTAAGTAGCTAGTTCAGATGAAATTGGTGTGCTTAGCATGGAGCTTTCTCAAGGTTATGGGTGATGGGAGGCCTAAAACCTCACTTCTACACCCATTACTAACCTCAACCCCTGATCATCCTAAGAACATCTAACCTAGAAATCTAGGCTTGTTTAGACTCTAATTGAATTACACCTAAAACCTAACCCAATTGATCCTCACAAGGGTAGTAGGGAGTGTTAGGGACTAGTTCCCCTATACACAACCTAACATATCCATGGTCAGTTAGTAGCTTATGCTAATTCATTAGACTCTAGCTTGTTGTTTGGCTTGATAATCTAAATGAAATCATTATGTTCATATGTCACCCTAACCTAATTGATAAGTGCATCCCCTAAACAACCCTCACCTCTCCTAATTGCTTTAAAACCCTAATTGCCTTCCTACTTAGTTAGTTTTAGCTTAGTTAGCTCTTTTCTTGCTTAGTTAGCTTCTTGCCTTATTTTTTCTTTGCTCTTGCTAGTTTCAGTCTTTAATTGCTCTTTTGCTCTGTTTGCTAGCTTAGTGTAGTGTAGACCTTTCCTTTCTTGCCTTAGTGTAGATTGTTCTTTTCTTACCTTGCCTTGTCTTTTCTTGCTTAGTAGAATTAACTATCTAGGGTTAACTTAGGTTTTGTTCTTTCTTGCTTTCCTTTAATTGCTTTCTTTCTAAACCCTTAGTTTAATCATCAAATAAACATTTAAACCCTTAACCCTAGTCTCCACAGTAAGAACCTAGCACCAAAAACTAACCTAGCTCTAGTGCCCCCTTTTCTCCCTGTAGATTGACCCTATACTTGCCACCCTCCTATGCTACGACACAACCCCGTGCACTTGCAGGCATAGTGTTTTAGTTTGTGTGAGTGTGTTGAGTTTAGGTCCATTATAAATTTTGAAAGTTTAATCCACCATGTGTTTCTGTCTATGAGGTTGCACCTATTCAAACTCCAATTGAGTAGTGTGTAACACCATTGGCAGAGACGCACCACTGCGTTCCCACAATTTTATTAAAACTAACAACCCTTACTACTAATTCAGAAGATTACAACAAGCAATCTTATAGTGATCAAGGTCATTGTAGTATAGTGGTAAGTATTCCCGCCTGTCTAACAGAAGACACCAAGATGGTTAGACACTAAGTTTGTTAGTGAGAGTTCCCATGACTGAGCCCATGCCACAGGATGAATAGAATGGCCAATTTTATAAAAAAAACAATCTTATAGTGATCCAAGATCCAAAATATTAAGTCATTTCTCAATCAATGCTGACGCCCATAATACCAGTTGCATCATATGCAATTATTAGATAGATGGCTGCACAACAATATGTCAATAGTTCATCATATGAATCATATGCCATCTTTATGCCTCTAGGTGGTTAATCCTATTGAGATCACCTAGTCAAGTCAAACCAATGCCAATACAATAAGATATGCACCCTACTTGGCATGTCCACATACTTTTTATCACATTTTCCTGAGGTAGATGGTGCACCATGCATGGCATACCCATACTTAGTTAAACAAGGTCTTCATCCATATGGCACTTGGAAGGTATCTTTGACATTGATATTATATTGAGGGATTTATATATATCATTATGTATTCAATCACCATTACATACCGATTATTATACATATCATATACAATGGAAATCACCAAATGTGATAAAATAGGATATTGAAACCAGTAGAATAACTTGGGGCAACAAGTGTTGTAGAAAAACAACCTAGAAATTCACATCTAAATATAATCCCGAATGAGCCCTTTTTAGGATTTCTATTTTGTCCGATCACAAGTCTTTGATTTGGACATATCTTATGTTGTTGATCCATCATCTTGTCTTGATCATGAACCCTAAAAAGACCATCCTATTTGGTGTGGGATTATGATTGCCTCCTCCTCATCCTCTCCACCACAGTCCACCGATGATGTTTTCATATCATCCTATTCTAATTGCATAACTAAATTTACATGGAGAATGATAGAGAAAGGCATGGAATGCAAGAAATATACATGTTACATGTTATTTGATCAAAATAAAAGTATTGATATTACATGTTTTAGATTATGCCACAAAAATCTAATTGCCATATCTACATAAACTAAACACAACTGAACTTTCAAGGTGTCACATGGATTTATGTGATACATATCATGTCATATCATATTTGAAGTTAGGTTATTATCACAGATATAAGTTTGCACATATTCATACAATGAATCATTTGTGGTTCAAAACCCAAACTAGATTATAAGTACACTAAGTTGGCTCTGATACACTGTTGGGATTTTGGGATGGGGGTATAGTGGAATAACAAAAATTTCTTCCCTTTATACCCTAGATGTAAAACCCGTCGTAGCTAATAGAATGTTGCTGAATAAAAGACATAATAAGGGATAAAGATGGTACCTTTGCACACACTATCTATCCAGAAACTATACCTATCTTTTCTGGGTGGAGAATAAGATCTTATAAATCTAGATCCAGATCATCCTCTAAGAAAACTAGATGAAGAAACAATAGATCCAGATTGAACACTAAGGAACCACACAATTTTCTAACTATAGAATAGTTTCTCCAAGCCTATGTACACGTTCCTTAGACTTTACTTCATCCACGCGGATGAGGGAGAACATGACACATCACCTTGGACACCAAGTGGAAGAGGAGCATGAGTTTTCAATGTTCTAGGCATCCTAAAACTCCCTTTCTTCTGATATCTTGGGAAACTATCCTTAGGGTAACTTCCTCTCCAAGAGAAAGAATTTTGATGGCCAACTTGTCTCACAAGTTGTCTCAAAAAATATAGCATACCTCTTAGACATGCCCTCTTTATATAGGAAATTAACGGGCTTGGAAAAACCTAATTCCAATCCTTTTCCTAATAGCACTCCCAAAAATGGTAATGCTGAAAAACTTAGACTAGATTTTGGTCGCATGATCATGTTTGTTGATCACTTGATCATGACAATGGGGATCTAGATTTGATTTTTCTTACAATTGTTAACACCATATACATAACATCATGATTTCCAGATCAGGTAACCTGATCTCCCAATCACGTGTGCAATAGAAATCTCAATCCATCAACTAAAAATCAATTGATCTCTAACCCAATAAACATGATCGACGGATCAGACATTTTGGTCGACTGATCATAGGGTAAATAAACATGTTTATGATTCTAAACCATTCTAATTATATGTTTGATTGCAAACTTATATTCCCTTATGCATCCTTATTCATGTGACTCGGTAGGTTCCTAATTACATTAGTAGTAATGTTCAAAACAAAACAAGCAAATATTGGTGTCTAACTATACATCATTGCCACCCAAGTAATAGGAGTGAGTTGGAGAATAACTACAACTTGGAAACTAAATAATGTTACCATTTCTATATAATACCTTTGTCATAGATATTCACATTGAAACTAGACATGCAATGTCATCATCTTAACATTCAATCTTGTTTCCTGAACTAGAGTAGACTATTCATGATATTGTGATCTCGAAGTTATATATAGACTCACATGAGCATGACTATGCATTTCATAGTGTTACTCATCAAGTGACTGGGGATATAACTCCAAAGGAGGGACAAATTCCATCTAGACCACCCACAATATGCCCCGTGTGTCACAATGTATCGAACCACAACTTTTTTAGAACTCGTATTTCAGAGCATGTTGGGCTAGAGCCAAAATACACAATATGTGTTACCATACAAACTTCAGGTTTAAGGATCACAATAACCACTATCACATTGAGGTATGACTTAGACATGTCATTACATGACTTCCATGAGTCATTCTCAAGGTGGGTCTATCTTATACAACTTGTTCTTTAACAAGTACCCATGAATATGAGTTGATATATAATATCTTGAGTAAAGAGACATATCCATCACTCACCATACATGATAGTCTTGTGTATTATTATTGTCCTATGCCCTCCACAATAAAATCTACTAGGAACATAACAAGAATGAGAACTCTTATTATACATATGATCTCAACTTCAAGTCCTCAAATGAAACCATATTTCATTGAGTTAAACATTCACAAGACATTATTATGTTTATTCATTATCTAAATACTGAAAGAAACATAATAAGTGAAACTTCCTTTTATTAGTAATCAAATCCACTACAAAATATACATTTTACACTCATCAAATGATGGCACTCAGGGCGTATAACCAACAATGACAACACATCTTAGGAACATGTATCAAGAACACACAATGAAAGATAGGTATGATGTCTTTGAGGTGCTAGTAAATTGCAAATTGGTGGAAGGTGGTCCAACTGGACTTGGGTATGTGGAAAGTCTTGCAAGACTGGGATTTCCTTTAGGTCAACAGTTGACCACAAATGTCATTCTGCAACCATTTCCATATTCACACAGACAATTTTTCATAAAAGAATCCCAAGACTAAGGTCATATAAATGCATTTCATTTTGCATGGTAGGGGAGGAGGTCTCGGGATGTTCACGAGATAGTCAATGGTTCAGGAAAAATAGGATCCTCCATTATCTTTGGTGTGTTCTTGAAGTGAGTCTGCATATCTTTTTCATGTCATTGGACAAACCATCTGCGTGGAGTGAGGACACCCTTGGCCTTGTTTCTTTTTCTTAGAGTGGTGCCTTGTCTGATTCTGTAGGTGACAAATAGTGCAAAAAATCATCACACATGTCACATGGTGGTAAAGGATCTTTATACTTAAAGAAATTGGTAAACTTATTCATCACATCATTTATAGTCTCCTTAACATCTTCTCTAGGTTGTTCCTATTGCCTTACGATTTCAATATTCTCAGATACACCCTCCACTATATTTGCATCAATAATTCCTCACAATGATCTTATCATCACCTTTTTGTCTCTTTTATTCTACAACCTATGCATGTCCATGCTTCCCTTGTTTTTTATGAGAATTAGTTGATTTCTTGAGGGAAGCTGGTGAGTTTATCTCAACTTCATCATCTTCATTGAAGTCACGACATTCTATATAGATTGTTCCCCATCATCTTGGTTAGACTGTACTAATGTGGCACAATCCATTGATGGTGCTCGTATAGCAGGTGCATCCATTTTTTGTGGACCACCATAGATGTGTAGGGAAATATGGCGATAGATATGGAAATAGAAATAAAACTTTTCTTGCCATATTTCCCTTTCACAACAAATCACATCAACAACCTTAAACAACAAATCACATCAGCAACTATGTATTGGGAAGGAAGGTTGTAAGACATATACCTGGTCCTGGAGCAAGTCCAACGAATACCTTGCGACAACATGCTTCCTTTCCAAGAAACACTTAAAGGTTGTCGATGGAGACCTCTTGGTGTAGAACCACAAATGGCGGTTGACAATGTCCTCCTAACCAGTGGCTAAGGCTTCCATGCCTCTACGTAGTCCACGTGGATCACCAGGAACTCCACTTTGCACTACCATAGAAAATAAGAAGGAGTTGTCCCGTTAAATGTCAACATGCTAGCATTGATTTTCTCTCCCATGTTGCCTCTCCCTTGGTGTTTGTCCCTTTTATGGGTAAGGCTTACTAGGGCTCTCTACTTACCACAACTAGAGAGGACAACACTTGTGAGAGAGTGTTGTGTCTTCTGAAAGCTTTAACTACCCCTCTATATATAGGAGGGCCATAGTAAGTGTTTCTATATCAACTGAGATTCAAAGAGATGGAATCTCATGAAGTTTTTAGAAGCTACGAACTATGAAATGACCGATTCACACCTAAACCGATCGGTTCAATACTTGAATCGGTCAGTTTACTTGATTTCCTATTTTCAATCACATTGACTTTCAATATGCAGTTAGTGAATAACATGACGTCAATATCAATCCTTGATCCAATCATATAGATCATTGAACCACATGATTCATAAGTTGAACTGATCGTTTAAGACTTTGAACTGGTCAATTCACTAACTGAACCGGTCAGTCTATGTCCCCGTTCAAGCAATTTTCAGACAATATGTTTGAATTGACATTACACTTGAATCGATCAATTCAACACTTGAATCGGCCAATTCACATTCATGTCAGTCAATTTTTAACCATTTTTGTTTAAATTGAATACCTAAACACTTTAGTAATCAGGTTAAACCATATTCATGAGTAAAATCCTTTTCTAGGTGCATCCAATGCGTGTAACCCTATAGATCCCAAGTTACATTAGCAGTGAATATCCATAACCAATTTATGACATCACAAGCAATGATCGATATCTAGCAACACATCATTGCTACCCAAGTAATTGGAAAGTTGGAGAACAACTTTGATCAGTATATTTATACCCATCTTTGCATACTACTTTATTAACTTTTTTAGGGATGTTGTGTTTCTATTTCCTAGTTTTAGCTTTTTATTTACTTAAATGAAATTATCTCCTATTTGTTGAGCCTTAATGCACTTTATATTTTTTCATGCAAAACTAGCCAAAAACACGCAATAATGCCCGAATAGACGATCAAGATCTCATGATTCTATGCATCAAGGGAAGGAAGGTCCTGGAAGCTTTCCATTGCTCACCTTCCAACTCCCTAGTCAAATGAACAACTTCGTCATTCGCCCGACTCGAGCCACTCTCTTACTTGGAGTCTTATAGATTATTCAATTTTGATGCACGCTCCCAACATTCAGCCTAATCCGGTTCATTCCATGCTAGTATGCCAGAGAATCAGATGTGAAGTCCAAATTGTGTAACCCACGTGAGTCACCTGTTGGACCAAGTGCGGGCCATGCAATTAGCTGCCTTTGATCACAACTATTCAGAATTAGAGTTTCGACAGTGAACAAAGCATCTATAAAAGGGAACCCTTATCACCCATTCTAAAGGGTCTCTGATTGGTGATTAAAAGACACATTGTGCAACACAAACCCTAGAGAGGAGCGAGGAGGCCGAAGCCGCAATGGAGAGATTGGTCTTCCTACACCAGGCATCATGACCTCTTCCATTATTCCTTCTATATTTTTGCTGCTGTCTCTCACCATGAGCGAGTAGACATTTTTGAAGGGGCATGGGGACTAGCCCCAAAATCCTGTATTATATCCTAAATTGTATCTAAATTGGCAATACTATTTCTAATTAAAGTATCATTCTGCCTATTTCTTTTCCTTGCAAACTGACGACTTGCTTTGCATGTATGTTATAATCATGGATATAGGTTGTTGTGAGAGTGATTAGAACACCTGAATGATCTTGTTATCCTCATGAGGTTTCAACAAGGGATAGTGAGGTAATTGTGCTACAATATGCTAATGTTCCAAGGAAGTTTAGGCCAAATGACATTTTGTATCCCGTGTGGGTGCAGTAGCTAAGCCTCTATTTAGCAATTGTTATTGAAGAGTTATACCTTGTTAGGATAATTACACAAGATTTGGAAGCAAAACCCCATGCCCTAGTCCTCTTTATTATCATTCATTTACTACATAATATCTGTTGCTACTGGCAACAATTTAGTTTAATTAATCAATCAACTTTTTAGCGTGAAATATTACTCTTAAAACTTCTAAATTTGTATATCTACTTAAAAAGGTTGTCCTTTGGGGTTGATCCTAAAGTATACTGCAATAAGGCATCCACTCATCTGGAGTACGGGGATTAATGCACTACCTTTGGTTAAACATAGGGTTTATTCATTTACGGTTTTTCTTGGTGCGACATTTGGAATCCCATAAAAAATTGGCACCGTTGTTAGGGACAACAATAGTTTAATATTTTCTTTTTTTTGGAATATGGAAAATATATTTCAAAAAGGGTGTAGAAAGCTTTAAAAAATAGGGGACAAGCCCTCACAAGCGTGGCAAGAGCCAAATAGAAAACTATATAGGGGTGTAACTACAAAAAACCCCAATACATACATGTATCTTGATTCAGCTTTGTTAGTAGGTCCTTTCTATGGTTAACCTGTATGCATAACACCCTCGAGAAACTCTCCAAAATCTAGAGGTACTCCAGTTCCCTAAGCCCATGGATTCTTCTATTTCTCTCCATCCAGATTGCGTAGCATAAGCCCGAAATACATAGAACATCAAAATGCATTCCGGCTTTGTTGTTTCCATAGAGCTTCTCCATATAGATCAAACTATCATCAACGTTCGTGATATTCCTCCTTCTCCACCCGTTTCTCATACAAACTACAATCCATAGTTGTTTGGAGAACTTGCATTCAAGGAAGATATGGTTTTTTGATCCGTTCATTGTCTTTCACAAAGGGCACACCTCCTTTATTTTCAAACCCCAACTGAGAAGCCTATCTCTAGTAGGAAGTTTGTTCATCAGAATTTTGTAGACAAGGGTGCTCCATTTGGGGCATTGGATCCTGCCTGAAAGCTTCTTAGCGTGCGCAGCAACCGGATTACAGACATCGCCATTGTTGATCAATGTTGTCTGGTCTATAGAAGACTAGATACCATTGCCATCAACCTTGTACTCCTTCTGAAGGACTTTGCACATTCTCCTCCAGACAGTGGAGGGGTTTAATCTTTCGTCTAACAATGGTAAGTCCCCATACCTACTATGCATCCACTTCGTCCACATATTGTTGCTATTTTTGAAGAATCTATCAATTCTCTTCTTTGTATTAGTAGCTAGAATAACACCCACATCAGTTAAGTTAAGAACACCTTTATCAAAAGGTTTGGCGATCGTATCCCATGCTATGCTGTGCCCTTTGCCAGCCCAAAGGAAATTAGAAGACATAGAGTGCACAATACAGATGATGGGGGGATATCCCCCATGGTGGACCAAAACCGAATGATTGCTTGCACAACAGATCTAATCAGCACAAGTCTGCCAGCAAACAAAATCTTCAGCCCACTCCAACCTTCAATCTTGTTCCTCAAATCATCAAGGACTATTCTAAAGTCCTTCGAGCTTACACTACCTACATTAATGGGCATGCCCAGGTACTTGGTTGGTAATCTCCCCAACATCATCCCCGTAGCACTCTTCAAACGACCTCTTCTGTTATCGCATGATTTAGATAGAAAAATACGTGATTTGATTGTACTTATGTAGAGCCCCGTCAACTTTCCAAACGAGGTTAGGATCTTCTAAACTTCTTTCAACCTTTTGACATTGCCTTTATAGAACAGGAGCACATCATCCACAAATATGAGCATCGATTTAACTTTGACACCTTTGACCTCATACATTTTAACCCTGCCTTCTTCAACATCCCCTTTCATCATATGCGAAAGCCCTTCCATCACAATAGTAAAGAGAAAGGGTGATAGTGGGTCACTCTGCCTCAACCCATTGGTTGATCTGAACATCCCTTCATGGGCACCATTAACCAGCACAGAGAATGAACAAGTCTCAACACATTGTCTCATGAGACCAATCCATCTATTATCAAACCCCATAGCTATCATTATGTCAGTAAGAAAGCCCCAACTGACATGGTCATAAGCTTTACTAATGTCGATCTTCATGACGGCTTTGGCAGTTGTGTTCTTGTTGTAATTAGGGTTTTTCTTTTTTATGCTTGATACTATTGAAAATATTTTCAAACTCAACACACCAACTCATGATCAATCTACCTCTTTTTAGGTACTCATAGCACATGCAAAGATCCAAAAGTCTTGACTCAGGATTGCTTTTCAATTCTGAAATCAAGAGAACCCTCATGATTCTTCACGAAGAGAAAGCCATGGCAGATGCTGCAACTATAGAAGTAGATATCCAAGCATGAATTGCAGAGGCTATTGTGGCCCAGTGAGAATTCTCACCACAGAATCTAGGGAGCAGGAGGAAGCTAAATTCAAGACCAACCTAGAAGCCACCCAAGCCACAAAACATGCCAAAGAATTGTAGGATTTGTCTATATATAAATGCACCGTCTTGACTCATTCAGTCCAACCTCTAGGTGATCTGATCGAGATCATGGCCCATTGGGTCAGTCTACTGCAAAACTTTGCCTTTATAGGAAATATTGAACATGACTGTCAGGAACTTCTCCTCAAATTCATCAACCTTTTCTCGATGATGAAGCCATCCTATTCCATTGATGACGCCATGCGACTACAACTCTTCAAATATTCCCTGACTAATAAGGCTAGAGCATGGTATAAAGCTCTTCAAGGGATATATCTCGAGGTTTAGTCAAGTGCCTGAAAGATCTCTATATGAAGCATGGGAATGATTCAACAAATTCCTATGCAAGTCCCACATCATGACATCCCCATGAATTAAATCATTGAATTTTACTATCGAGGGGTTGACGACGAGATGAAGATGTTCCTTGACTCTTCATCTAATGGAAACTTCATTTAGCAGAGCTTTGACAATGCTCTAAAGATAATCACCCTTGTGGTAGAGAATCAGACTCACTAGACCAAACCCTCAGGCAAGGGAGTTTTTTTAAAGTAGCCATGGTGGAGGATCATTCAAAACTCAAATCTATCTCTAAACACTGAAAGATCTCTCTCTCAAGTAGGATAATCTCGAAAAATCCTTTAGTGCATACAAGAGGAAGAACCAAACGCCTCAGTGCAAATCATTGCACCTTCATGTGAGTTTTGGCATACAGTGGACCACAACATGATGTCATTGTCAACAACTGTATGTTGCATTCCATGAGCACCAGGATGAGAAACAATATATAGTCACCCAAGCTGAGGATGTGAAGTCAAATCACAATATCCTAGGGCAGAGTACTATAATCCAACTCAAGCTCAAAGTCACCCCGGTTTCCAATATGGGAACCTTGCTGGAGCAGAGAGTCCAAATCAGCAGACCTCGACGTGATCCACTTAGGATAGAGAACCATTAAAATATACTGGCCAACACAACAAGGGAAATTTCAAATTTAATTTTCCTAATAGGAACTACTAGCAATGACAACAATATCAAATTTCGGATTAGGCCCCACCTTTGCAAATAGAGGAAACATCAGGGAACGAACCAATGAAGACACTTCAAGAGATGATGGCATCATACCATACTCAACTAGCCAATGCCACATCCAATCAAAAGGCTCCAGAGTCTAAGATCTCATATTTGATAGCTAATCAATAGCCCCCAATGAGCACAATCGATGGTCAACCCAAAAATAATCTCAAGCATCCAGATCAACTAGAACAATTAAATGCCATAGTGACTTGGTTAGGAAGCGTGTACTCTACATATCTGACCTCCACTTCCACCTCTACTCCTCCTATCAATAATAAAGGTACTTCAGTTGTGGTCCCGATTCAGACAAATGACTATCCAGTGGTCAATCTAGTAGAAGTCCAAACAACAAATCCACCTGTGATGTTGATTATACCAAGCACCAACGAGAATTCAACTATTGCAACACTGAAAGTCAAGCCTGGACCACCGACGACACCTGAAGCACATATGTATGAGCCTCATGTACCATATGCAAGCCGCCTCAAGGAGACCAAGATGGATGGCCGATTCATGAAATTCAAAGAAACCATGAAGAAACTCCATGTTGACATCCCTTTCCTCGATGCGCTACCCAAAATGCCAACCTGGTGACACTTCTATCCAGGAAGTATATGACCAAGGAATGTGAGACTATGAAACTGGCACAGACTTACTCTAAAATAGTTGATAACACCCAAATTTGGGCATCTATGCTAAGAATTTATTTATAGTTTTGTGTCATTATAGACTTAATATTCCCAAAATAACCTAGATCCTTATCTTTTAGTATCTTATATCTTTTCACAGATAAAATTGCTCAACTAGCCAATTTTGGGATTTGTAGGCACCAAACCTGAAAAGACATCTACTCTCCAAGATTTCTCCCCAACACATGGTTTTTGCAGTATCTAGACTTCCATCCGTCGCTACCACAGTGGACTAAGCATTGCACTATGTGCACCAGCTTAGGAGATAATGGTCCCGCTAACCGACTAACGAGCCCAAGAAACTTTTGATATCTTGGACCCTATTTTTGATGGACGATCCTTTATCAGAATGCATCCTCATCAATCAGAAGGTTCATCGATGCATGCCACTCGACCACCAGTAATACCCTCCCCGACGCGGGGTGGGTTTGGTCCATGATGCCGCGACCGCGACTGTTATGACTGCATCTGAGCTTAATTGGTAAACTAGGGTTTACTTGGATGATTGTATGCTTAACTAAGTTGATCGTTTTTAAAGCTTGATTAGTGATGGTTGTTAAGTTTTGATGTTTTAAATATAATGAGAAGTTTTAATTATACTTTGATTCACATAATTAGGGTTTGAGAAATATAACCCTAATCGGCCCAAATTAGGGTTTTGATGACATATGAATACATAATTTGATAAGTATATTGTCTCACTAAATGATTTTTAGTATTTTATGTGTAACTCTGACTGGATTAAAATTTGTATATAATACGTATAACTCAATCTTGCATTTTATTGAAAAATTTCAGAATTTTTGGATGTTCTTTGAAAGTCGTTCTTGGTCGAGATATACTTCAACCGACCATGCTGCTGACTGCAATACATCAGTATAGTATTTGATTTTATTTATTTATTGGTAACTCCAAATGATATAAATTTTTTATTGGAGATCTAAAACTCAATAATAAACAACATATAAAATTTTCATAATTTTTGTAGATATTTTAGCTATTCATTATACAAATTACAGTAACATTTGTATGACAGAAAATTCAGCTGAAATAAGAGGAAGTATAGCGAGGGGTCAATGTGCAATTGACCCAAGCAGCTCAATTGTTGTATATGGTCAACCTAACATACTAGGAGCTCTCATAATTCGTAATTCATTCCAGAGAAATGAAATCCCAGAGAGAGAGGGAGAGTTAGGGTTTGAGAGGAGAAAGTGGTGGAATTGCTGATTTACAGTTTCTCTATCCGAGATATGATGAAATCAAGTAAGTTTAGCTTCTTTGCATAACCTTTTATGGTGAATCTTCTCTTACATGTCAATATTTCGTCCCTCCTCTGATTTGATCCGAAATGGTATCAAAATTTCCCCTTTTCTCACTCTTTATTCATAATTCCTCATTTTTAGGGTTTCCGAGTTGAAAGGAAGAATAATTAGGTGAATTGCTAGGGATTTGATATGACTTTGATATTTTCAGGGATGAGCTTCGTTTTTAAGGTGTTTTTACACCTTAGGGTGAGTGGGAACTTCCTTTAAATAGTATATTGCACGAAATTTGGTTAATTCATTCATAATCTTCAATTGCTCAGTATGCGACAAACAAACCCTAAATTCTCCTTTTGATCTATTTTTTTGGTAAAATTATATGAAATGGATTCTTCTTCTGTTTTGATGAATTTCAGACGATAAAATCATATAAGAAATGGATACAATCCATCTTAATGAGAATTCCTTAAGTAATTATAGAGGTTATAAGAGTAAAATGAAAATTAAGGATTTTCGGCTATGATTGAAATTGTTGTATACTTAAATAGAGAAATTTGTCTATATAAATCTCATTGATTACGAATGATTGTTTATCTAAATGCGTAGTACATACATGTCAGATACTATCTTAGATTTCGTGTGATGTGAATAGTGTTTTCTTGATATCTTAGTAGAAAGGGTTGAAACCCTTGATGAGTGAAAAATTAGAAATTTGCGAATATATATTATGAAATCCATTTGAAGTGTTTATATTGACATCTTAGAATTTATTTATACAATGTTATTCTTGATGTATGATATCTCAGTAAATGGCATGGAAACCTAAATTCAGCCCAGTTCTAAGGTCTCAAACATATATTGATTGTATATGATTTGTTGAAAGCAGTCTTTATTCAGTGAATGTTTATATCATATGAAATCCTAAGGATAGGGTGTTACCATGTGATAAGTGAATGGGGAAAATGAAACCCTAAGGATTGGGTGCTGCCCTGTGATAAGTGAATGAGGTAAATGAAACCCTAAGGATAGGGTGTTCAATGAATCAAGTAATTGTGATATCAAAGTTCTCAATATGAGATGTGGTGATGCTTAACAGTTAAATTACATGATTTTAGTGTATGAAGTGCCAAGTTGACATGTATTCTATTTATTTAAGAATTTTAGTCTGCTTGTATGTATAGTAATATGATTACTCATAATATTATAGTGTTTTGAATATACTGCTCTGCCAAGTTTAGAATGATATACATGTTGTATTATAAACTTTAAATAAATAAATGTGGTACCATAGAGATACCGGAGTCAAGTATAAGAAAGGAAAAGATACAATATAGTAAGAGCTTTCCAAAAATAATAAAATAATAGACTTAGGGGCGCTGAACACCATAGAACCCCTATGTGAGGTCTGCGCCTTAGGGGTGAAACGACCTAATCCTGACAGTGTCCAGCATACGGGGGTCGGAATGTACTAATAGGCGGTATGTTGGATAAAGAACTAGTAGAAGTCTCCTTAAATTATAGTTTGTAGTGTCCAATATCAACCAGAAGTCCTAGTGGCACTAGAGTACAAAAAAGCGTGTCTAACATCAACCAGAAGTCCTGGTGGCACTAGAGTACAGAAAAGCCAAGAGGTGGCTTGACTCTCCGCCTGTGTGCTTAGGTTAGAGGAGGAGTCTAGTTTAGTCCAGATAACCATTTCCCTATTACAAACCAAGAGAGTAGTTAGACTTAGCATTTCCCGGGTGTGACCGCCAAGTCTTGTACGGTGTGATCGTAGTACACTACGAGTCTTCATATGTAGAGTACACTGCATATGATCAGGGCATAATAAAATGAATGAGAGGTCAAACAAGTGTGTATAGTTATTCAATTATTCTTTGTATGTTTCTGAAATATTATTTATCTTTATGATCAATCAAGCATTTCATATATTAATTCACTCTTATAGATATTTAGAGTATCCTGCCATATTTATGATTGTCAATCATTAGACTCTTTAAAACTTACTACTGTTATAATTGATATCAATTGCTCAAAGGTATATATGTAATTATATCAGTGCTTTAGATTGTTTATTTGAAGTACTCATTCACTGAGCGAGTAGGCTCACCCCTCTACTCAAATTTTTTAGGGAGACCATGTGGTCTGAAGAAGGTCAAAGCATCAGAGTAGATCTACCACATGAGTTAAGTATGAGATTAGTTAAGTTCAATCGGTCCCTGTCACTCTAGGTCCTTGTATAGATGTGAGAGAGTTATAAATGATGTTTTGTATCTTTGTTTCCTTGATAAGAGAGAATGTATCTGATTATCATGTCATATGTACATGGAAGTGTGAGAAACAAAATGAATGTATGGATGTGTATCATTACTATTGAGATCATATTAGAGTAATAAAAGTTTAATTATCTTGTAAAGTTTGTTTATGTGTTTGAATGTGAGAAAATAAAGAGTTTGAAATAAAAAGGAAAAGTCGGGAGTGAACTTTGTATTAAGTGTAATTCTCATAGTCATTCCCTAATCTCATGATTAGTGGTAATCATGGGATGTGGGTGTGATAGCGACCAAGATGTTGTGTTGACCGACACTCAGCATGACTAGGCCCAACACGACACGGTCGGGCTGAGGCCAAGGCCGCGACCGTAGTACACCAACACGACTGCAACTGCAGGGTCTACCTCAACCGTGGAACGACCGTGACCGCAGGGTCTACCTCGACTGTGGCACGACCATGACCATGGGGTCTACCTCAACCATGGCACGACTGTGACCGCGACATCTGCCTCAACTGTGACATGACTGTGACTGCGGGGTTTTCCTCGACCCTGGTATGACCGTGCCTAGCCTGGCATGGTCGGGCCGAGATGATGGCCGCGACCGAGGCAGGTGCCACGGCCATATTCCTCCTTCACCTATAAATACCCACCCCTCACAACCTGGTTCAAGGTTCTGAATTCTCAGAGGTTCCATATTTTGGTTCCAACATGTTTTGGGTCCCAGAGCCCCATGGGAGAGTTCCAAGGTCCGAAAAGGCTGAAGTGCTCATTCTATGTCTGTTCTTCCAGTTTGCTTCCATCTTCCACCATTTTCCACCGCCATTCACCCATACCCTATCATTCCTAGCCATCTTCCACCTCCATATACCCACCAAGTTGTTGTTTGGGACAAAATCAAAGAAAAAGGAGACCAAGGAGTCCATAAGACCAAGGAGGACGACCCAAAGACAAGATATGGCCTATACGGAGGCTAAGGAGCGAGAGCCACCTCTCCTCTATGGGATAAATATCTTCTTCTTCTCCTTTCTTCTACTGTTCTCCTTAGTTTCTGTACAAATAATATTCTTTCATCTTTGTTCGGTGCCAACTATGCTTGTCCATGGTTAGTTGAGCTCCTTCTTGGCTATGTAGCCTGTTTTGGGTATGTTTATATACTTTTACCTTAAGCAAGTAGTTTTATTCTAGATCTAGTATGTTTTCTATTCTATCTTCTCTTTCTGGTTATGATTGCTAGTTTGGTTGACCTATTTCTTGCTTGAACTTCTATTTCTACCTATATCGAGAGATTCATTGTAGAAATAGGTAAGAGAAGATAGTTTGGATCAGAATCTAAAAGGAGGACGGTTTAAGGTGATCTGTGAAAAACTGTACACTTGGGAACGGCCGGGCCCACTACCAGGTTCTACCCAGATCACACTTGTTCCTAGCATCTGAGAATATTCTAGACCTGAGAGGATATTTAGAATGTTCTAGGGTGTTGATTTGTCATCCTCGAGAGAGGTTTCATATCATTGATGGGTTTTAGTCACACTGTGTGAAAGCAAGTGGGATGATCCTATAGGAACAAATACCACAATATGCACTATGTTTAGATGTAGGTTATTTTTTAAGGTGTTTAAGGGTTGTCTACGCCCAAGAATGGGTGCATAGACTGCCCAACTTATGGTTACATAGCCATGAAATCCTTCTCTCTGATTAGTAGAATCCTATAGACTCTATTTTATTTTATTTTGTGACAACCTGCTAGACTAGTTCTAGCTGGACCTGTCAAACTGGGTCAAAATCCGCGGGTGCCCATGGGTCGACCTGTTTAAGTTGGGTTTGGGGCACAAATTTTACCGCCCATTTAAAATCACCCAAAAATGTACCCACCCATTTACTTAGCGGGTTTCATGGGCAGCCCGTGGATGCCCGCGGGTGACCCGCTAATAAAGTTAAATAAATATATTTATAATTATATTTGTCTTACTTATGTACTCATATAGTGAAACAACAAAAAAGAAGAAGTGAAGGCATTGCACCTCGTAGCCTGTGGTCGAGCTGATCATGGTCCAATCTTCCTATTGCTTGGTTGGCTACTTGGCTAATGTTTGATAATTATAAACCTTCCCAGATTAACTGAAAGCACAACTATCGTCATTTCCATTTGTTTGCATGCAGCGTGTACAACGGCCAAAAGACCAAACAGTGCATGTTCCCTTGCCAAAGTCTGCCAAATTCGGGTGATGATAGATGTAGACGGCTGACGCTATGAAGTTGATATTAGTTGGTCAGCTATGAAGTTGATATTAGCTGGTGTGAATACAGAAATTTGACGCCACAATGAGAGCCCACCATGGAAAGCTATGGTGTTGCTCAAAACCTCTCTGAGTCCCCAGCTTCAACCTTCCTTCTCTTTGGAGCTGTAACTCTTCCGTCACCGATCAACATGTTCTCATCCATGTCTTCTTATTCACTTGTGGCTGCTACTTAACAGGGTTAGGATGGCACAAAATTGCTTATTACTAACTCATCCATGTATCAAAGGTGTCAATCTCTCTGCTTGTTATTATGAAATTTCGTATTATACTCTAGAATTTAACCCTCTTTCTCTCTCTTAAATTTATGTGGGCACCCATGGGTTGACCCGCAACCCACTGGGTCGGGTTTGGGTGTGTCTTTTATCCACCCATTTAGAACTGGGTCTTTTTAACCCGCACCCACGAGACCCAAACCCGCAATGACCCAACCCAACCCAAACCCAACCCACCCACCCATTTGACAGGCCTAGAGATAGATCCATACTTTTATCGACTATCGGTTTGGCTTAAATGACTTAAGAGAGAGATCTTAAGCTTCTTAAATGTCCCCACGTCCCCATGTTCGACCCTGTATATCTACTTTGACCTTGTTATAAAGTTGTCGGGGGTCCTTGAAGGTTTCAGGTTATAAATTTAAAGTTCAGATCACCGCCCTCTTAAGGCCGATCAACTTTTGGCGCCGTTTTCGGGGATGTGGATTTCCACATTTACACACCTAAAAGATTTTTTTTTCTGTCATCCATAATACTGTACATATATGGATACTTCTTCTTTTGTTTTACACATACTTATTCATATATACTAAAAAGCTTTCCTTTTTCTTGTACTTTTTCAGCCATGGATCTTACTTCAGCAAGACAAGTTATATTGTCCACCTGTCCTCCCAAGTTTTTTCATAGTTCCGACTACTGGCAAATAATTGAAAGTCGTGCCCTACAGCTAGTCGAGCTATACTCGCCCCCACCGTTGTCATTACCATATTTCTCAACAAAGGAGATTGCCAATCAGCCCTCGACCTCAGTGATGACAAGGGATCAAGAACTGATTAAAGCAGTGGTTCTAGACAGGAAAAGTGTTGATGCACTTGCCTCTTCCTTAGCTCCTCATCTCCAAGAACAATTTAATCCGCTCCAGCAACTACTAGAAAAGCAGGATCATCATCTCCAAGTAGCCACCGAGATCGCAGATCGCAGTAGAAGTATACTTCAGACTGTTGAACAAGGATTCGTCCAAGTGCAGCAGTTTGATACAACTGATTCCCAACAGAAGTGTATGGCAGAATTGACAGATCTTGAAAGCATTGTTGCTCAAGTACAACAACTTCATGATAAGGATTTTGAGCAAGGAAGGAGACTTCAAGAACTCATCAATTTGGTTACCGTTCAATTGCAAATGCCATCACACAATCATGAAGATTTTACTCATCAAAACCATTCCATTGGGCCTGAAGTGGAATTTTCCTTACCATCCTATTCTGGCCATCAACTGGATTTATTAGGATGTTTCAGTGAAGGACCACCAACCTAGGGGAACCCTTCATTCTATTCAGATGGTTCAGTTGATCAACCAATGGAATCTACAAGCCATGTGCAAGAATGGTTTTATGATGATGAAGATGATGACTTTTATCCTCCTCAGGGCAGCCAAGAGACTTCACAACTTGAGGATCAATTTGAGAAACCTAAATCAGACGTTGATCCAGACCAAAGTGATACCTCTCAAATTGAGACTTGTCACTTTGCTTTGAGCAGTACACCAATCATGGTTTGGAACAATTTGTTTGATGAGGTGGAGAGAGAAGAGAGGAGTCCTCTAGAAAAATTTCAGCCTCTCCCCTCCATCTCATCCTGTATCAACATCCTAGGGCCTTTCTATTCAAATTCTTACATTGAGGGTACCTTGAGGGTACCTTGAGGATGCTCTACCAAAGAACTCATTTCAACGCAATTCAAGTAAATCCCAACACAAAGATGACTTCACCGAGTCGCTGAATCTTATTCCTCTTTTTTAGACTCGTAGGGGCCTACATCTCCACCTATTCTACTCCAACATGGTGGGTCCGATCGGTAAGACATAGGTAACACGGACCCCAAAACTACAGATTTGGGATCCAAGTGTAGGAGTTGTAGGGCAACCACCCCCTATTACCTACACAATTTTTCTTTAATTTTAAATTTTAGCATAATAAAGTCAATATAAGTTTTATCTTTCCTCTAACTATTTAAATTTAGTTTCCTTTGCATCATCTTTATTTCTTTTACTCTTTATTGCATGCATTCCCCCTTTTCACCGTGATAGCTGCTTATTGGTTTATCTTTTGAAAGAGGTTATTTGGTATACCTTGTGTTTGATTCTGATGCTATTTTCAATGCCTTCCACCCTCATTTTTCCGCTTAAATCTGGATTCTCTAAGACTTGAGCTTGCCCGGGCTAGCCTCAGCACGGTCGTGCCAAGCCAGCACAGTCGGGCCACTCTCATGTTTTTGTCCAGATTTCTCGCTAGTCAGTCGATGATAAAAAAGCGATCATTTCTCGATTTTTCCATCTCGACACGACTGTGCCTAGCTGCGCACGATCATGTCGACTGCATGCGTTATGCAAAAAATAACTTTTCACTTTCAGTCATTGGTCAAATGGTCAAAAGTCGATCAAACTGACAATATTTTCAGCTTGACTAACTGACGTGTCTGTTTGTCTCTGCCTTTTCCGCCTTTTTGATCGACTGTTACACTTTTGATCGATTCTTCTGCCTTTTTACGGCTTTCCCTCCACCTCGGCATGACTGTGCCCAACCCAACATGGTCGGGCCGAGGGTGAACATGCGCGCTCATCCTATAAATACGCCCGGGCCGGGCCTTTCTTTCCCCACACCTTCCACCCTATTTCTCTTCTTGCCTAGCAAAGCCCTAGCACGCCAACACTATTTTCCCTCCTTTCCTTGCTTCCTCCATGCCTAGCAGGCTGGAAACAACCAAGGCAACAACAGTAGCCGCCACAAACAACATCCGCCGCCACCACCTCTAGGTACGCTTTTCCACCTTGCTCGCACGACTGTGCTGAAGCCCGATACGACCGTGCACAGTATCGGTGGAAGCAAGGTGTGACAAATGGTATCAGAGCCAATTCCCCTCCAGTAGGTGGGGCCCACATGGGCATGGCATGCCAGTCTTGAGCTGTGCGGTCTAGGCATGTAGGAAAGGACTGCCCATGGTTGACGTAGCCACCCTTGCGCTAGTATTCTGTGATCGGGAGCTGGGTGTCCATGGGCCATTGTGGGTCTGTACTGAAATGGGGAAGAGATTATGAGGCCTTATAGTTGGGCCTTGACGAGGACGTCAAGAGTCTAAGTGGGGGAGATTGTAACATCCCAATATATGAGGCCTCAGATAAAACACTCTTAAAAGGAATGATTGGACTACCCATATCACCAAGGTACACCTCCTTTTCCGGGAGCCCATCACTAATAACTCCATAGTTAAACATGCTCATCTTGGAGTATTACTGGGATGGGTGACCTATCGGGAAGTTGATCCTGGCATGTGCGTGAGTGAGGACAAAGAGTGCAGTTAAGGATAGTGGTGGTCTGTGGGGTTAGTCGTCATTCCTGAAACTCTACTAGAGCCTTGGGCAGTGGGCCCAGGTGTGACAAACTGTCAGTCCATCATCTCCTACACAGACCGGTGAAGTCTTCACAACCACCCCACACAGTCGCTCTATTTACTCACCACATATACCTGTTTGACGCTTCTGTAAGTCGCATACTCACCACCAGCCCGACCATGCCAGGGCAGGAACGACTATGCCAAAAATGGGCAGCAGACCCATGGCAACATCGAGTTTTCCCTGCTCGACTGTGACCACCTCATCATGTTGTGCCCCTTTCTAATCCTCAAACACTTCTTTCTTTTTCTTCTCCACATTTTATTTGAATTTGTCTTGTTTTAGTTTTCTTTTTCAATTTTTTGTGTGAATTGTGACCTTTACCTAGTCGGTCACTTTGATGTATGTTAAAAATGGAAAATATATGAATGAAATGTTCTCTTTTCTTTTTCTCATGCTAACCCATGCAAAAGGAATTTTTAAGGAATAAACATGTTTTGAACAGTTCATGGCCCCGACGACAACAACTAAGTATCCCTTCCCTTTAGAAGTGATGATAAGCACATGGAATCTGAAAGGTCATGCGTCATGTAACTCCAACATGCCTTGCAAAAATATTTGTGAATACTCCTTTACCATACTTTAACTAAATTAACTGATATAATATGATGATCTGACTCTAAATGCAACAAAAAAATGGAGAAGCACAAGTCAAACTCTTGACCTTACTCTTCTTCCATCACCTCTTACCTCTTCACCATCCAACAAAGAATAAAAATGATGAAATTATCACTATATGCCAAAATCTAAGTCCAAGGTGGCATCCCTTCCATCGATACTCCTCCTTTTGGATTTCATCCACAGACATGGCATGAATAAAAGAGGCCAATGAGCCCAAAAACATGCAGTCAATGTAACTGCAAACAAATAAAAAGTATCGAGTCGAATAGAGGAGAGAAAAATAAGATATCGAGTCGAATAGAGTAAAGATCAAGGAATCAAGTTCATGCTTTATCTTTCTCTCCCTTTCATCCAATTTTCATACCGAAGGGACTTATCAAAATTTTCCCCGAAACAACCAAATAGACTTGACTTTTGCTTACTTCTATTCTACAGACAGATCAGGAGTATTATTGATATGAAAGTAGTTTGTTGCAGGTTCTGGGGTCTAGAAATTAAAGGAATAAACCCTAGTTGGGGGATATCCAAGTATGTCTATGTGACCCCCAAGGATTAGGGCCGCTTGATTATGATTGGTAGAAAGGGGACCACAAGGTTTGCACAATTGGGAGTGGAATGTCTGGAACATAGTATCAATTGTTGATTTCCTTGTTATTTTTCTTTACTCATGACGAGCAAAGGATTAAGTCTGAGGTAGTTTGATCAGTATATTGATACCCCATTTTGACATGTTGTTTTACTCACTTTTTAGGGGCTGTTGTGGCTCTATTTCCAAGCTTTAGCTTTATATTCACACAATTTCAATTATTTCCCTTTTTGAACTTTAATGCATTTTCATTTATATTTTGTGTAGAATTAGCCAAAGTTGCACGTCAAAGCCTCAATGGATAGTTGAACCCTTATGATGCTATGCCTCAAGGGAAGGAAGGCCTAAAAGCTTTCCTTTAGATCACCTTCCTATCACCTAGTCAAGCGAGCAGGCATACCATTCGCCAACTCAAGCTGTTCTCCACCCAGACTCTTCCAAATTCTTACATCTAGATGCACACTCTCAACATCTAGTCCATTCTAGTTCACCCCATGTTGGTCTGCCAAAGAATCGGATGTGAGGTCCAAATCGAGAAACCCACATGATTCACCTGTTAGACCGAGTACAAGCAATGCAATCAGATGCCTTCAACCACGATCATTCATATTTAGGGTTTCAGAGTCAAGGAATGAATCTATAAAAGTAAACCCTAATTGTCCTAAAAAAAGTCTTTGATTGGTGATTAGAAGCCCCATTGTACATCATAAACCCTAGCGAGGAGGTGGTAGCCACAATGGCGAGATCGGTCTTCTTGCACCATGTGTCATGGCCTTCTCCATTGTTCCTACTATCTCTTTGTTGTTGTCCCTCACCATGAGCAAGTAGATGCCTTATGCTGGGGCATGGGGAATAGCCCTGATCACCCGTATTTTATCTTAGCTTCTATCTAAACTCGACATTATAGTTTCTAAATAAAGTATCATTCTACTCAATCCTTGCTTTGCAAATTAACGACTTGCTTCACCTATATGTTATAATTATGGATATCCAGGTTGTTGTGAGTGTGATTAAAACACAAGAATGATCTCATTGTACCTATGAGTTGTGAACAAGGGATAGTGATGTGATTAGACTTCAATTTTCTACATGCTGAGGATGGTCGATCATAAGTTAGGGAGTTCAATTAGTATATACATGGATCTTAGTTTCCAAAAATGGTCGATTCCAAAGGGAGTTTAGACTAGGTGATGACCTATATCCCGTGAGGGTGTAGTGGCTTATCCTCAATTTAGAAATGACTACTGGAGAGTTAGATCTTGTAAGGATAATTATGTGGGCCCGAGTAGCAAAACCCCATTCCTTAGTGCTCTTTATTACCTGTTATTTACTTCTTTAATATCTATTGTTTTTGGCAACAATTTAGATTAATGAATCTTTCAACTACTTGGTGATAAATATTACTCTTAGTACTTCTGAATCTATATAACTACTTAAAAAGGTTCTCCCTTGGATTCAATACTTAAGTACACTACAATAAGGCTTCTGCTCATGTGGAGTGGGGAATTAGTGCACTACTTTTGGTTAAACCTAGAAGTCATTCTTTTAGGGTTTTTCTTGGTGCGACATTTGGAACCCCATCAGGTATACAATGGGTATGTGTGTTTTGTGTTGGTGAGTGCAACTGGGCTAATACAAATTCTATTCAATATAGAATACTAGAAAAATTATCTAACAATTATTTTATCTAATAAACTTGTTTTAGTTTTTTTCTTTCTCTTACTTTACTTTGTTACTTCATTCCATGAGGAACACCTATTTTACATCTTGATTTGACTTGGGTAAGATAACATCCAAGGTCCCAAAGCTTTGTCACTCCTTGTCACTATATGAAACCTCTTGGGTTTCTTCGGACCATGTATTCAGTTGTCAGTGTCTCAAGGGTTTGGTTTATAAAGTTAAAGTATGGTCCTCAAGTACCAACTCCATTACTTTAACTATTGGAAATGTGCTTGAGGGCGATCAACTTTTGGATTTTTCTTTAGGTAAAAGGCAATATGCAACTAGTAAATACTCAAGGACTACTTAGAATTTTCTAGTTCCTTCGTCTCTAGTAATCAATTTTGTTGCACATACTTTAAAATAATTGCAGTTACCTTGGAAATTTAGTTATGTGTTCAAGTTTCACCCTAACTCGTCTAATTTTCAAATGCTAAGTGTGATTGATGCACGTCGTTGTACACGCAACAATCACTAGGAAAAGTCCTAGAGTTTAACCTTCTAACCTGGTTGTCAACTTATTGCGAACAACAAGTCAACTTAGTATAGATATGTATCGATCCAAGGGACGGCAGAAAATAAAAGTCAAAATCCAAATCCGATTGCAAGTACAAGAATTAAATCCCGATTTGAGAGAGTTGTTAAAACTAAGAACAAAAATAAAAGTGCTGAAATAAAATTGAACTTATCAAGAAATAAAGATCTGGGGTCCGGAAAATCACCACCAAAACTACGTTCCTATTCAACTAATCAAATTCTAAACTCCAAGGATCAAATCAGGACCTTGTGGTTACATGTCCTTACGGACAAACTCACAAGGGTCAGACTTCCCGTGAACCCGTTGGTCCCGACGTTCACGAATCATTTCCCAACCGTCCAACATGCCATTATCCACGGTCATATCAAAAAGCATTTGTGAAATCAAACTGGCGTTCAAACCCAAGGCTCAGGTGGTCGCGTCACCAAAGATTATAACAAGAATAATAAGATTAAAAAGACGAAAAGATGATAATCATAATTAAAGGACTATTGTTTCGTTCTTACAGAGATCTACGGTCATACCACTCTATAAGAATATATCAGATCATCCAAATAACCACGCATAAACAGAGAGAAGACATTTGTTCGATGGAGGAATACAATTGATTATATTGAATAGAACCGGGCTAAGGGGCTACTCCCATGCCCCAGAGAGATTTACTCAGACATAACAAGACCAGAAGACATGTAAACTAAAATGAGATCCAACATTATACAAGATGTGGTCTACAACTAAAAATTAGATGAAATGGGTTGAAGAATGGAATGCTTTTACAAGTGAAGAGTCTCTCATTTTATAGGAGGGAGAGGGGGTAGGCTTCCCTCAAAAGAGGGGGAAAAAGAGAGGGAGACCAAATTTTGAATTTTATGGATCTGGTCAAATCGAAAGTTTGTTGTCTTTAATTATCTTGACCATGTAACTCCCTTTAATGCAGATTCTCACAGCAGAAATTTCGAACATATTTCTCTCCCATTAAAATTACAAAAGCGGTCCAAATAATAGAATTTTATTTTAGGAAATTAAATTCCCTTTGCAATGAATACTTGTACACTCAATTTGGAGTTCGAATGCAAGAGTTATGTCACTTTTGGTGGAGGGTATATATGAATTTCAGGACTGCTGCAAATTGTGTAATTTTCCTACAAAATCCAAAAAAATAGAATTAAAACTCCAATTAAAGAGAAAAATCTAAAATAACATAATTAATTATGAAACTAAGAGAATAAATAACAAAATAATCCTAAACAAATATCAAAAATATAAAAATAAAAGGGATAAATATACATTTATCAAAATACCCCAGACTTGAATCTTTGTTTGTCCTCAAACAAATAAAATCACAAATTATTCCAATTTATACTAACAACATATCTATCATCACCCTTGTAACATCACTTTATTTCTTACCTCCAAATTTGGCCAAGCAACCCAATCTCCTAAAACCACAAAACACAAATTCTATATTCCCTATTAAAAACAAATATCATATCATGGTTCTAAATCAAGATTTTGTAGAAAAACATGCTTCATCTTACTTTTGCTTTGACACTCTCATTTTTATAAATATTTTTTTTGTGAGTTGTTGCACAAGAACAAGATGAAATTAGGGGGTGTGAAAACAAAGAAGGAAGTGATGAATTTTTTTTATCCCTCCTCTATTTGACTTGGGATTTAAATTTGTGGAGTTGTGGCTACATTGGTCACAATTTTTTTCATGTGCACTTTTGGCATCTTTTGATGGTATGCCCCTTTGTGGGGTATGAAATTTTTTTATATGGGAAGCATGCCACCCCGGACTTTATTTTTGTCTGGTGGTGATTCTTTGCTTCTCTTTTTTAGAAAGAAAATAAGGGGGAAACAAAAGATGTCCTTGTGCTTATAACTTCACACATTTATTTTATCCTTTTTTTTAAAGTGTCATTACATCCGAAAGAAAATTCATGTCAATCACATTATACAAGATTTATATCAAGTTAATCAATAGTTTAAAATTAGAGAAAATTTGTGTTTGGTTTTGATTGATTCCATACGGCGTGCCAACATTTCCAAGGAGTGATGTTATTTTGGGGTCCTAGGTGACATGGTGGTTTCAGACATGGCAATTTGTAACAATTTTTGCAAAAGATTTACTAATTCAAAGGGGTAAAATGATAAATATCTATTCATATTGGCCGACTAGATAAAGGCCATTTTGACCAAAAGAAATAAAAACATGGCCGACTAGATAATGGCCATGAACAAAGCAACTATATGCAAAATAAAAAAGGTAGAAATAATGCAAGAATAATAATAAAAAAAGATAAGGGGGGTGGAATAGAAACATACCACCCACCTCCACCCCGAACTTAGATTTTTGCTCATCTCGAGAAAAACCCAAACCCGAGATGGAGGGAAGAAAATTGTTAGGTTCACCAGGAGGTCCTGGTAGCTCAAAAAATGTCCAGCTAAAGGGGATGTGTATGAGGGCTGGGACCTTTATCTGAGGAGCTTCATAGTGTACCCTATGATAGGGTAATTGTAGAAGCTCAGTGGGGTGCTCATATTTGCTTTTACCTCGCATTCCCTCCAATAGGATCCACAGATCTTACTTCGATAGCAAGGGAAGTGTTAAAGATGGATGTGAATTGGGGGAGTTTGGTGGGTACCCGACAAGTAATGTCGCTAGAGCAGGATATACAAAGTCAAGTGGAGGATTTGGCTTAGGTTTTCCACCATCATAACGACCTGCATATGAGAGAATTGATGCTGATGCAAAAGATTTCAAATTATTTACAAAAGGGTTTTGCTTCTCCTCAAAAATAATGTCATCAACATTGGGTTTGGTAAGTTTCATTGTTGATATAACATATGGCTCTAATTCTTTTGTACAAGGGGTCCCCAAGGATTCAAGAGGGATGAGGACAACTTCCTTACAAACAATAGAAGGGGATGAGTGGGCTTCTTCCAACGGTGGTATCTCCCCTTCTAGATCAGCCATGTGTGGGATGGAAATTGGCTGTGATGGCTTGGGAAGAATCATAAAGGGGATTAGATGCTGATTATTCAAAATAGACTAAAAAGAAGGATATTGGTCTATGGTTTCATTCATATTTATGTTGAGGATGGGAGGAGTTGTTGGATCTTCAGAATGACTCTCCTGCTTTGACATTTCATATTCAAGTAATAGAGTCTCTAAAGGAAAGATAGGGATACCAACGTCCTCATCACACACAAAATACGACCCCATGGTATGTATTGTTTCTTTAGAATCCGATGTATATGACATAATGAGATCATCATCATCATCTTCAGGAAGAACCATCTTAGGTTGCTCTAAGTCCTCCACAGATTTTTGTGCTTGGGCCTCTAGTAAGGTAGCTAAAAGGGCTTGGCTAGTTTCTAGTTTTTTCTGTCCTTCTACTACCATTTTTTCTAAAGCCCCAAGTTTCTCTTCTAGTTGATTTTCATTATTAGATTCATACATCCCAAAAAATTTACCATCCTCACCATTCCCCCCATAAGGATCTTGATCATGATACCCAATATGTTGGTTGTGGTGTTGCTCCTCCTAATAATCTTTAGAAGATGGTGGATTGTAATTTCCATTGCTCTCATCATGGTGGGAAGATACAATATTACAAGGTGTCACCGAGTCATGGGGGAACATATTTGGAACATCTGGGTTTTGGGAATGGGCTTTCAACAAGGTGGCCAACAAGGTTTGGCTAGTTAGAAGTTTTACTGCCATCTTCTCTAGGGACCTAAGTTTTTCTTCTTGTTGAGGATTATACTGGGTATCATAAATAGGTCCATTTCCCCCAAAGTTTTGTTGGTCATACCCTCTCTCATAATATGGATAGCAAGGTTCCCCATAATGGTTCTCAGAAAAATAAGGATTTGCATTGTATCCACTAGAATGAAAGGGCTCATAAAGAGGGGTGTTATCAAAAGAATGGGGTAGAGTCGAGCAAGCAAGAGATGCATGGTGGTAAAGACCACAATAATAGCATTCTAGTGGATATTGGGATGCCCACTCCATTTGAAAAGAAAAGTACATGAAAGATATGTCAATCAATGAACGAGAGAAGAAAGATTACGAGATATAAGGTTAGTCAAAAATTCCAAAGAGATCTAAAAATTATAAATCTAAAAAATTATGAAATAAACTAAAATTACTAAAAAAAAATAACTAGAAAGCAGTACTGCTGGAATGGAAACTCAGCAGAAAGAGGAGATACACTTCCGGAATTGTGCTCATAAGGTAAAAAGAAATTACAAAAATCTAAAAGAAATTATATAAAAGACTAAAGTTATGAAAGTTAGAGAATATGAACAAGGAATACACAAGATATACAGGCAACCAGATATGAAAAACAACTGTGTTGTCCCCGACAACGGCGCCAAATTGATGCGCGTCGTTGTACACGCAACAATCACTAGGAAAAGTCCTAAAGTTTAACCTTCTAACCTGGTTGTCAACTTATTGCGAACAACAAGTCAACTTAGTATAGATAGGTATCGATCCGAGGGACGCCAGAAAATAAAAGTCAAAATCCAAATCCGATTGCAAGTACAAGAATTAAATCCCGATTTGAGAGAGTTGTTAAAAATAAGAACAAAAATAAAAGTGCTGAAATAAAATTTAACTAATCAAGAAATAAAGATCTGGGGTCCGGAAAATCACCACCAAAACCACGTTCCTATTCAAATAATCAAATTCTAAACTCCAAGGATCAAATCAGGACCTTGTGGTTACATGTCCTTACAGACAAACTCACAAGGGTCAGACTTCCTGTGAACCCGTTGGTCCCGGCGTTCACGAATCATTACCCAACCGTCCAACATGCCATTATCCACGGTCATATCAAAAAGCATGTGAAATCAAACTGGCGTTCAAACCCAAGGCTCAGGTGGTCGCGTCACCAAGGATTATAACAAGAATAAGATTAAAAAGACAAAAAGATGATAATCGTAATTAAAGGACTATTGTTTCGTTCTTACAGAGATCCACGGTCCTATCACTCCATAAGAATATATCAGATCATCCAAATAACCACACATAAACAGAGAGAAGACATTTGTTCGATAGAGGAATACAATTGATTATATTGAATAGAATTAGGATAAAGGGCTACTCCCATACTCCAGAGAGATTTACTCAGACATAACAAGACCAGAAGAAATGCAAACTAAAATGAGATCCAACATTATACAAGATGTGGTCTACAACTAAAAATTAGATGAAATAGATTGAAGAATGAAATGCTTTTACAAGTGAAGAGTCTCTCCTTTTATAGGAGGGAGAGGGGATAGGCTGCCCTCAAAAGAGGGGGAAAAAAGAGAGGGAGACCAATTTTTGAATTTTATGGATCTGGTCAAATTGAAAGTTTGTTGTCTTTAATTATCTTGACCATGTAACTCCCTTTAATACAGATTCTCGCAGAAACGATTTCGAACATATTTCTCTCCCGTTAAAAGCACAAAAGCGGTCCAAATAATATGATTTTATTTTAGGAAATTAAATTCCCTTTCCAATGAATACTTGTACACTCAATTTGGAGTTCGAATGCAAGAGTTATATCAGTTTTGGTGGAGGGTATATATGAATTTCAGGACTGCTGCAAATTGTGTAATTTTCCTACAAAATCCAAGAAAATAGAATTAAAACTCCAATTAAAGAGAAAAATCTAAAATAACACAATTAATTATGAAACTAAGAGAATAAATAACAAAATAATCCTAAACAAATATCAAAAATATAAAAATAAAAGGGATAAATATACATTTATCAGTGATCCACTTTTCATCAAGAAGGAGAAACTATGGTTGAGACTAGAGGAGCATCTGCATGTCTAGGTGCAATTAGATTACGAGATAGAGCGCATCCAACATTTGTTCATCCGACCCTCCATTTCCTTGCTAAATAAGAGAAAATGAGACTATGATGTCTGCTTTAGATCAAAGGATGAATGCGGCCATCTTAAAACTGAAACATACATTCATTTCTATCATCTAGCAAAGAATTTTTAGGGAGGGTTATCTTAAAGATTACCCCTATCACCATATCAATGTCTTTAAGAATTTAGGTGGAACCTTGAAGATACATAGGATTCCTACATAAGTCATATACTGCAAGGATTTTTTTTTTCTGTACAAGGAAAGGCTCTACATGGTAGTATTGAATACTTTAAGGGATTAGCCAAAATACTTACAAGTAATTTCTTCCCATATGAGAAGACAAATAAATGCATAAATAAGATGAGTGGGTCCAACCTGAAGCCTTCAAAAAACCTATGTGATATTTGGAAGAGATCATAGATATCTTATAGTATTCCTACCATGGTTCAATGACTAATACCTAGTTACGATATTCTATAGTGGCCTCACTTTGAGTGAAAGAAAATCCATAAATGAACCCAGTGGAAGTGATACATTGGGATTGAACATTTAATTCTCTAGAGAAATAATAAGAAACATAACATTCCTTCAATCTGGATGGGACTATGAGAGGGGAGCATTTAGAAACATCTCAAAGGCTATGAACATCAAGATCCATGTCAAAATGGTCATGAACGGTGTTACATGTGGAGAAAGTAGACATTAGCTCAAACCATTGAAGTTACATACACAAAGAATAAACACATAATCAAGATGGAGGAGTTGAAAATTGTGTATTTTGTCAGTTATAAGAGGCCTAATCATGTGTAATTCTCTTATGGGAACATTATTGGTATGTATGAACAGAGAGACAATCATGTGATGATTGTAATGTGGCATGTGTAATTGCTTTTATAATAATCAAAGGAAATTCTACTTATTCTATTTAATTCAAGTATGAGATAATGATATAACATAATAAATTTGTAAAGAATGATAACACTCAAGGACATATGTTTTCAGGTTGGGAACCCAAACAGTTTGATCACATGTATGATTAGAGTACATATATTCTTGTTATGTCCCTATTCAGATATTACTATGGAAGCAAAATAGAAAATAGTAATACGCAAGACTAGAGTGTTTGTTGTTTGATGAGAAAATCTAATCAGTCATGATATGTGATCTCAATACCAAACACGCAAGTACTTGTTAGAGAACAGTGTGTCGAACAAGCCCACCTTGAGAGTGATATGTGGAGACCATGGAATGTTAGTTAGAATTATCTCTCATAGTGATAGTGGTGATGTGGTTCTTAGACCTGAAGTCACTATACTCATCACATGTTGTTAAATGTATATTGACACCATCCAATGTAAGCTTGCATAAGGGTTGCCATAAAGGTGACACTTAGATACATTGGGACACATGTGTATTGACTGTGAGTGATGTAGTTGGGATTTGTCCCTCTTACTGGAGATGATATCCTAGCCACATGATAAGGAAGACTGAGAAATGCATGGCCATGATCATGTGAGTCAATATGTTATATTGAGCTCATGCGTATCTTAACAGTCTGCTGTAGTTCAAGAAACATGGATTGATATCGAAGAGAATAAATTCATGCCTCGAGTTCAATATAGATATCAGAGAAAAAGAAACTATACAATCACTATAATATTGTTCACAAATTGTGGGTTCAAGTTGTTCTCAAACTTTCCAATTACTTGGGTAGAAATGATATCTTGCTAGATACCACTCATTGCTTGTGATGTCATAAATTGGTTATGGATATTCATTACCAACGTAACTTGGGACTAGAAAAGGATTTTACTCATGAATATGGTTTATTCAATTTAAACAACAATATGAAAAAATTGACTAACAAGACTGTGAACCGATAGGTGAAGTGTTGAATTGATCGATTCAACTTTCAAGTCAATTTAAACTAAACTTGATGACTGTTTCCTGAACTCAGACATGAATCAACCATTTCACTTAGTTAAGAGACCAATTCAAAGTCTGAAAAAAATTAATTCACATTGTGAATTGCCCAGTTCAATAATCAATATGATTGGATCAAGGATGGATGTTGACGTCTTATTGTGCATTAATCGAATATTGGAAGCCAATGTGATTGAAAATAGGAAAGTAAGAAACTGATCAGTTCAAGTGTTGAACCAATCATTTCACATATGAACTGACAGTTCAATAGTGAACCAATCATTTCAAGGTTTTCTTCCACAAAATTCATGAGAATTAGTCTCTTTGACCCCAGATGATCTGGAAGCCCTAACACAGACCCTCATATAAATAGAGGGGTAGTCAAGCCTTTTATAAGATATGAAACTCTTTGAAATGTTTTGTCCTCTCTAGTTATGGTAGCTAGAGAGCCCTAGCAAGTCTTACCGATAAAAGGGAGAGACAACAAGGGAGAGACAACACGGGAGAGCAAATCAGTGCTAGCATGTTGACGTTCATTGGGACAACTCCTTCTTGTTGGTTGTGGTAGAACAAACTGGAGTTTCCTGGACTACATAGAGACGTGGAGGCCTTTTCCACCCACTACGAAGATGTCATCAATCATTGTTCATGGTGCTACACTAGCAGGACATCGCCGACAGTCGTCTAAGTGCAACTTGCAAAAGAAGCACTCTTCTGCAAGCATAAACCTTTTGACTTGCTCTAGGATTAGGTATTTGCATTGCAACATTCCTTCTCAGTCTATAGTTTTTGACGTGATCTGCTGTATGAGGGGAATATGAAAATTAAATTTTTGTTTCTTATTGTATATATGTAGTCATATTTTCCTACAATGGTATTTACTATGCTTTGGGATTTAATCTATTTGGTTATATTTTTGTTTAATCATTTCTTCATTACATGCAATGTGAATATTTAAATTATTAATGCGCACATCCAATTGAAGATTACATATGATCCCTATATATATAGGCCGATCATTCATTGCCTGATGGGTAGCCTGGATATTTTCTACCTGTGCATCCTGAAAAGTAACCATATGGTCAGAAAAGTAACTCTCTGACAAAAAAGTAACTATGTTGATAAAAAAAGTAACTATATGACTAAAAAAGTAATTCTGGACAGAAAACATATCAAATATATATGTAATTGTATATTTGTTATAGCTGTTACAAATGCAACTGTTTATGTATGAAAAGTAACAATTTGCAAGGTAAAGTAACCCTCTACATGTGTAACTAACAAACTCCAAGAAAAGTAACCAAAAGTGGGGTGGGTAGCGACCCGTGCAGGTACTAAATATGGGCTATATATATTTATCAACATAGTTACTTTTTTTGTCCATAGAGTCACTTCTCTGACCATATGGTTACTTTTTCAGATGCATGGATAGTGAAAATCCAGGCTACCCTCAAGGAAGTGAATGAACGACCTATATATACATATATATATATGTGTGTGTGTGTTTAATATATGCGGTTTAGACATGTCACCCTAAAATTTGTTTGGATGGTGGATATTAGCGTTGTTATGGCCAATAACCCCTCTAGATCTTTGTGTATGGTTGAATAGTTTTTCTTATCTTATTGTGGTTGAATGGTTTTTATTCCTATTTTATATCTCAGTTTACACATTGAGCCTCCCTCTTATTCCATATGTAAAAGTATTAAATCTTTCCTTCCTGTGCTCCCATCAAATGTTACTTGAGGTTTCCCTATTATAATGTAATAAGTTAAATAGGAATATGATAGTCTTATTTTCTATTAATGCAAGAAGGCACTCTACACCAGATGAACCGACCGACTTAGAAGTCCAACTGATTGACTTCAGGATTGAGGAGGCCAAATGATAAGAGGAGATGATCGATCGACTAGTGGCCCAATCGGTCGACTAGAGGAGTCCAAACATTGCTTGAACCAGAGACCAGTCGACCGATCCTAGAGACCAACCACCAACCAGGAGGCCAACCGATCTGCTCAAGTGTTGAGTCGATTGACCCAAACTGGTTCTAGCACAGATCTTTTCAACAACAAGTTGCTACATATGACTTGAACCTTAGGTGGTAGCAATTCCTTGTGGCTCCAAGGAATTGCATTTATATGACCATAACCATTACTCGTATTTTATAATTGCATATTTATTGTTTGTGCATATACCACATATTTGATACGTACTATAAGTATGTGGTGATCATATATATATAATCATTCAATTAAACATTAAGCCTTAGATGATTTCTATAAGCAACACACATGAAAAGCTTGACAGACTAAGCGTAGGCTATGCCAAAGTGTGGAGCACCATCTATCTCATGGAAGTGTTATGGTAGATATGTAGATCTTCCAAAGTAGGGTACATATTCTATCATGGTGGCTTTTAGGATAGGCTTATATAAGGTGACCATAATGAGATTAGGTGCCTAGAAGCATATAGATGGTTTGTGACAAGGATCTATGCACACCATCTATCCAAGAGTTGCATTTAGATATAATTGACAAAAGTTGCCTACCTAAATAGTCAAGTTGTGGGTGATCAGCCAAAGCTGACTCATGATTTGATGAATTATGGATCATGGCTCACTAGAAGATTATACGCTGCACTCTTATAAAAATTGGTAGTAAGGGATATCAATTTGAAAAAAATAGTCAGAGTGATAATTATTAAAGACCTAATTAATGTCATCAATATTATCAAATAAAATAAAAATATTTTAACAAATTGCAAATATAATATTGTACATATAAATGGAAAACATACAATCATTGAGATTGGCCCTTCAGAAGGACAATCTATGCGGGATGAACTTCCATAACTGGCTCATGAATTTGAGAAGTGTTCTCTATGTTCTTGAAAAACTAGTGCCAATGGAACCCACTCCATATGCGCCTAACGCTGAAATGGATGCTTACTTGAAACATATCAATGATTCCATAGACACCAAAAACCTTATGTTGGGCTATATGAACTATGAGTTGCATAAACATCATGATAAGCAAGAAAGATATAATGTCTCTAAAGCATTGTTTGAGTGCAAACTGATAAAGGGAGATCCAATAGAGCCCCATTTGCTCAATATGATTGGGCATATGGAATTCCTTTAGGCCAAGAGTTGGGCATGGATATGATTTTGCAATCACTGCCTAAATCATATAGCAAGTTTATTGAGTGTTATAACTTGAGTAAAATTGCTGAACTGTTGTCTAAGTTTCTTGACATCTTGATAAATGTCAAAGAAAAAATGAAGGAAAAGCCCATGATGGTGATCAGCATGATAGAGTCCAAGGACAATGGCAAGGAGAAGAAGTGTTCTTAGGAGAAGCTGAAATCCAAGTCTTCTACACTCAAGATAACGGTAGGGTAGATGCAAAATGAATATGTCTTTTTCACCCAAAAGGACTAAAGAAGAAGAAGCAAGGGATAGAGATCTCTACTTCTGGTATATACATAATTCAAATTAATTTTTCTACTTCTCCATCATGGATACTGGATATCAGATGTGGGACACACATTTGCTCAATTGCAAGGATATGAAAAGAAGTAGACCTTTGAAGAAAGGTGAGGTTGATTGTGTGTTGCTAATGGATGAAGAGTTTCTGCCAGTGCATTTGAAACCTATGAGTTATCTTTGCCAAGTGGGCTTATAATAGAGTTAGAGAATCACTATTATGTACCTACCATTAATAGGAACATAAATATGTATTTTGTTTGGATAAAGGATATATTCAAATTTCTAATAAAGAATGGCCAATTTTATATTAGTAAAGACATTATCCTTTATGGCAGTGCCTCGATGTCTTATGGTCTATACTTGATAGATCTGGAGACAAAGTGTGTAACGTAAGTACCAAAAGACAAAAACTCAATAACTAAAAACAAACACACCTTTGACACATCAATGAGAAACACATATTCAGACTCCATAAAGATGGTTATATGAACTCTTTTGATTTTGAATCCATAGAGACATGTATATTGTTTGTTGAGAAAGATGAAAAAATTCCATTTGTTGGAAACAGTGTGAGGGTAAGTGATCTATTAGGACTCATACATACTGATGTATGTGGGCCTTTTAGAACAAATGCTAGAGGTGGTTATCAATACTTCATTACCTTTATTGATGACTTCAATAGGTATGGTTATGTTTAATTGATGAAATGTAAGTCTGAAACCCTTGAAAAATCCAAGGATCTCATGAATGAAGTACAAAACCAACTTGGTAAAAGTATTAAGGCACTTCATTCTGATCGATGTGGATAATACTTAAGCCAGGAGTTTGAGGTCCTTCTATGTCACATTGGTATCATATTACAATGGACTCCACCTAGAACACCATAGCATAATGGTGTCACCCCCCAAACACATATATATCAGCATAAGCAAATCCCATGTTGTCCATAACACAAGTCACTTGTCTTGGAGGAACATCACAAAACATGATACACATAAAAACAAGATAAATGAAATACCATGCATTGGTATTGAAATATAGATTCATACATAGTTCAAAGGAAATATAGTAGAGTTGAGTCCTTGAATTGAAACTAACTAATCCAAACATGATTAAATTTCATTTGAGACATAAATTAGATAATTGATAAACATTAGGATCTTTTATTGTAGATGACACCCTACCAGGCATATCTTTAGGAAACCTTGATATATTTTTTAAATTGATCTTCATATGGCTCTATCCTTGAGTTGATCTGTACATGTGGGCATCATTCCCCCAACCATGCATAAAACAAATTGGTAAGTGGAAGTGAACATACTATGTCAAAAGAAAGCATGTAAATTGAAAATAAACTTCAAACATTAAACATTGAAAAGGTACACAATTACTTTTAGATTACTTCTTTTATCTTGACTTATATAAGAATCCTCAGGTTTTGCACCAAAGTGCCTCTTCTGTTATGCAACAAAGTGCCTCTTGGGTTACATTAAAGTGTCTTTTATCGTATGCACCAAAGTGCCTCTTATTATTTCTCTGAGGAGCCTCTTGGTGAGGATCTTATATAAGTTTATCTTTTAACATTATCTTTATCTTAAAACTCTTAATTTGCTCTTAACTCTTATTCTTGACTTTAGTCTTAATGTTCATGAAGATGATACACTAATATTGACAATAAAAAATGGCATCCAATTCATTATAAATCTATTGACTTTTAACAATTGGAACAAAAAATATACATTCATAATATTCATTGTACATACATACTTCAAATCAATCAAATACTTATGTTCAAAGTGCATGGACCACTTATCTCCCTCTTAGAGAAGATCTTAATTGCTCTTCTTAGATTGATGAAATCCTAATTGCTTCTTCAGGTTGATTGTAATCCTAATAACCTATTGTGACAATAATAATTCACTAACCATTAATATTCAGCCTAAATTTCTAGGGTTTTTAAGTTCATTGATTATTTATGACAATCAGATTCAAATAAGGCTTTAAAAGGATCTTATTTTTGTTCATCTTGTATTTATCCATGCAATGAACATTTTTGCAAAATTTTATGACATCAGATGAATATTCTACAAATTTTCAAAGATGTTGGAAAATAAGAAAATTCCTAAAAATGCATAAATAAAATGAAATGCAATCATGTCGTAAGGACTCGTTCTCCCTCTCATCATGTGCAAAAAATTGGCCATGTGATAGGGTAAACATGTAATTTTATCTGACCATAGGTTGCATGATTGAAGTAAAAACATCAACTCAAAATCCCAAAATTAGTCATGCGGCGGTGATACTTATGCAAAAAGAGTGAGGGAAAAGGAGGTGTTCTACTACCTGAGATCTCCTTCCTTAAACCAGTAATGAACCCAAACCCCCTATAGTCTAAGCTCCATGTAAAATCTGTGATAAAAAAAACTTAAATGGAGATCGTGCCAGGAAGTGGCCTCATCTTTGTCAAGACTCAACGGTATCAACTAAACCCTGATTCATGGCTTGGGGTGATTCCATGAGAGAAATCACCTCCCCACCATGACTAGAGATGTCTTGAGGTTGAAGTAAAAAAGAAAGCATGCCTGGGTGCACATAATAATCATGGGTTCTTTTGAAACATGTCATCAAATATAAAAGGTAGGACAACAAACCCAACTAAGTTCCAAGGAGGCGAACACTAAAAAATAGTAACATATATGAAAAGGGGGAAAACTGGGAAGCCGAGAGTCACCTTAATTCCAAATGTACTGAAGACTAAGAAAGCCTATCTATGCATGCACAAAGATCTCTGAAAACTTTGAAGGGATTGAGGATGATCATAACACAAAGGTGAACTGAAGGTTGAAGAACCGATATGCAGAGAAGGGGAGACTAGGACGAGAGCACTCAAGGGAAAACTAGTGTAGGATTTCAATTATCTAATGATTGAGGAATGATTTCAAGGGTTTTAGTATATAGATTGTAGTCCAGAGGAGTCTGGATCCCTTATGGCTATCAAAATAGGGGAAAGAAGAGAGTCCATTGCAGTCAGGCAAACTCAATGGATGAAACCCTATCAAAATAGGGATCTACTTATTCTTTGTGCAAAGAGGAACATGAATCCCATCTTGAAAGCTCGTGGTATGAAGAAGAGAGGGATATCGAGAGGTGATGAAGTTTTATCTTTGTAGAGTCCTATGCACTTTAGGACATTGAGCAAAGGAAAGGACTCTACCGGATGCGTTTAACTCCAGGTCTGAGTCCAACCTAGACTGAGATCCTTCCCCAGTGTGTGACACATGAACACAAAAGGTCTGTGTGACATTCATTTAAGACCAGACTATAATTTTGATCAGTTAATTGAGAAAATCTATCAATAACTATATAGGAAACTTCACTATATGATTTGGATCTCATTTCAGGTCTGATTAGTCTCAAATTTCTACCACAGGTTTAGAATAGGTTCTACATTCTTGAATAGTTAATTTCCAATTTTGTTAAGCAGTTAGCGAATACTTGCCTTAATATTCATATTGATTGATTAATGTTCTTTGAATGAGAGAATGGGGTTCCAAATCAATTAATGACCAATTAAGTTCACATTTAATCTTATCTCAAAATCAGTTTACATGAGTTAGGTTATACCCGATGAACTGAAGATTGTTGATTTATTAATGAGAGAGAAAGAGTGAAAGCTATTTCTTTATAAACCTTGAATTCATTTGTGCATAATGAAGGGGAATAATAAATATATTTCCATTTCTCTCTTCATATCAATATTCATATTTGATTAAATTACATCAAGGTCTGATATTTGAAACTAATTAGTGGAAAATCTGTTACAAAAACCCTCATATTAAATTTTAGAACTTTATATTTCTACCCACCTTAAATAAATTTTGTCCTCAAAATTTTTATTAGGCTACCCAACTTAGGATTTTAGTTATCCCTTATTGTATCATTTTTCCTAAATTCATTTGGTTTCATAGTTTTTCATATTGAATCAAGGGTTACTCTTTTAAACTCTACTTAGTGTTTATGGAAGTAAATCCTTTCACTAAGGAGATCTATATTTGTCTTAGAGATAACTTTCTAACATTAGGCCTAAATGACTCTCTATTTTAGGTCTTTTGTATTAGCTATTTTTTGACATCCCCAGTAGCTGTTGATGAGGCACATACCCAAAGATGCCAAATCTCATTATGCTACCCTACCAACCTAATAATACACATATCCCATACCACATGTATTAATAATAAAGGAAGAGACACATAATAAGTCTTATGTAATGGCATTCCTTCTACAAAGCTCAATTGGTTGGCCACCTCTATTAAGAAAGTAGAGGACATGCCATTTGTGAGAACCTGTTACACTAAACGAGATTACTCAAAACATAAAACACAATCAATCACCAATTAACCACATACCCAAAAACATGGGTAAATTAAAACCGATTTCAACATCAACACCTGCTCAGAAACATTTGCATAAGAGCCCAACATCTTTCATATATCCATACTATGCCAAGAATTTGATACATATTGTCCTATCACCTTAGCCAAAACATATATACATAGGAGAAAAATATTTTATATGCCACACAACAAACATTAACATGCTAACAAAATTTTGATTCGTTTGAAACACCATATACAAACTTTTCCTGCCTAGACCTGAGAGTACATGGATGACTCTAGGACACACTAGACATCTAATCAAATTTCTCAAAGATTCATTACTATAGCTCCTCTTTTCTACCACAAGGTTTGTTTTTGTCACTTCTGATTACCTAAAAAAATGTGGTGAACCACAAGGGTGAGACCCATGTCCTAGAAAGAGATATAACCTCCAACAATGTTTATTGATTCCAACATTTTTAGGTAATGAGACAGTTTAAGCAGTTCAATCATATATAATGAATAAGCTCAACAACATTGATGATTAAAAAAAACATAAAGGAGCAAATAATAACTATCTTCATTAGCCAGACTATTCTCATATCCCTATTAACATTATAAGGAGTCTAGCAGCATGAGAATCTTTAACATCATGAAATCTAGTATCATATGCATAGCTAACAACATCAGCATGTCTAAGAGGTTGAACATATCGAAATCATAAGAAGATCTAACAACACAAGAACAACTATGTAGATAAGCATGATTAGCAATATATGCATCTCTAGTTATAAATGCATGGCTAGCATGCTAAACATAACTAACAACATGAGATAGCTAACATCATGATAATAATCAGTAGTAGCAGTATAGTTATCAACACAAGCATAGCTAATGTATGCACACATATACAATCTTAAGCATATCCACAACCTAAGTATATCTACTATCTCTTACACTAAGCATCATCTTTATGTAAAGATAACAAATAAGGGTTATCATCCAATGAAAAACATCATGTATAACCCTAAAAAAATATGCTACATGGATGTATTACATTTTTTATTACACTCTTGGGGAGTTTGAGTCGTACCACTGAAAGTTCAACTGACTACCGCTTGGTCGCAATCAGTTCCATATATGATCTAGGAAGATCCAGACTCTAAGATCTTCTCCAAACTCAATCAGTACGAGTCTGCACTGTAGTGACATATAGTCAAACTATAATATAGCAACATATTGTCCTGCAACTAGCCCACCTTGGTACAGGTCATGATGCTATTATCTAGGGTATTCAAACCCAATCACTGAGGTACAAACCGTATTTGTCCTCTAATCGCATCATGTTATAATCACTGAGACCCGACCAAAGTCATTCTCAAAAAGTGGGCTAGGTATGACCACAACCATCCTCCCAAAACACTTGGTGTCAGGATGACAAGCACCCTGCATACTCAATAATATGCGATCCAAGTTTCCCTTAGGAATACTCATTTCATCATCCAGCAAGTTCTGACACTAAAGATGGTTCTATGGCATAGGGAACTACATGATTAGAGTTTCACTTGATTAGTTATCTCGAATTTGGGTGAATTAAGGCTGCATCAAACAAATGGACATACAAACCCCAATTCACATCTAGCAAGCATATAAGTATCACAACTTCAAAAGTGATAAAATGTGTAAAACACAATTTCTCATCTCATAATCACATGTTACTATTCACTTGTCATTCATGAGACTACTGTTACGAACACACCTCCCGTTAACCCCCATATAAGGGAGACCGAGAGGTTGATGCCGCACACATAATTTCCGGATCAAGGTTCAGCAAATAATTGATAACAATTATTAAATTCTACTAAACTAAACTGAAAAGATGTAATAATTAAATTTTTTGCATACCTTTGAAAATCTTGGATTTCTAACTTCTATCCCAAACTGGAATTAATCTAACTAATCCTCCTGGAACTTTATTCATGTATTTCATGATATGTCGTTTTACTGTTTGTCCTTTTGGTATGTACCTAAAACGCCGACAAACAAAACGTCGGTCAGCCAAAGCTGGTATGTGGAGGAAACGTTAATCATGAATTTATCCATAACAATATATGTACTCAATTATCATTTAACAAACAATTTTACAGTTTAAGTATAACTATGCGATCCATATGTACCCTATCCCCTGTGCTGTACCTGCAGTGGACCTGGATACTACCTCCCTTATGGTAGATTCCCATTATACCCCTCATGACTTCACCTAATAGGTGAATCAATTTCTAGGGCTGAGTCACATGGCACTACCCGTAGGTAGCCCACTCCTTAACTCATGGTATGCTAAGTGTCTCATGGAAATACACATGTGTAGCCCAGTTTCTAACTCATGATACCCTAGACCTTGCTCTAGGTTATCCTTAGCCTTTGCATAGCCACAGGGGTAGACTTGGATCTAGCCAGTTATACATGTATATTCATAGTGATAGTCATAGTCACTCTATGATTTGCAGAAAGTAAAAGCAACCAACAGTTATTTCCAGCCATAAGAGAAACTTCAATAAAATCCTCGAGAAACTAGTCGGGATAATCATAAGCATAACCACATACCTCTTATTGCAGATTCAGTTACAAAATTAACTTTGTAGAGAGAGGAAATCCAAACAATCAAGCAATTGCAAAAAAACCCTGAAATAAAAGTACAAGTTTACTTTTATTAATATTGATCCATTTTCATCACGTCCCTTAGGGTTTCTATGCAATTTTAGGGTTTTCTTGAAAATTAGGGTTTTGCCTTCATTCTTGAGTATTATGAACCCTAATTCATCAAAATCACTTAAAACCCCTAAATTATCTCCTTTTAAACCTCCTAATAGTCTTAGTATCATTATTTAATATTTTACTTTCATAATCCGAAATATCATGGTTTTCCCTTTTCTTTTATCCTAAATTAGGGTTTCCACATACACCATTTTCCATTCATAGACATAAACCCTAGTATAGCCATCTTTGCAATTAAAACAGATGAAAACTTCATATTATTAATTAACGGGTTAATAACCCTCAATTTAACCCATTAAATCACAAAGGATCACCCTTTATATACCTTAGGGTTTCTAATTAGCTTGAAATGCATTTTATTAGCAAATTAGAGTAATTTTGCAAAACGAACTAGAATCAGGTTATACAATCATTTTTATCAGATTCCTTGCATTTTTATACCCAACTTTTATATATAGAGTTCCTTCATTGGATAATCCTAGCATTTTCTATTAATTTTGCAAGGAAAATCTATTTTCTTGATTATCTTGCAGAGAGAGGGATTTACCGAAATTTGTCGACCGCACGATCAATGCGCCGCTGGTCCACGTCTTGATCCGACGCTCTCCGTCTATCGCCTCCACTAACCCCGCAAGCGGGTGTTGCTCTTTGCTGTGGTCGTCAGATCTCGATCGAACGTTCAGAGTCGCGAGCGACTCACTTAACTGGCTGTTCCCTTAAACCGTTAGATCCCCGCCTAGGATCACGATGATCCCGAATCGAACGACGTCTATACGCTGTATTCTTCCTTTTCTTACTTCTCGAGCTACAGAAGAGCAAGGCGGAGCTCTTTCCGGAGAAGGTTGGTTGAAGAGAGAGGGAAAGATCTGGGACCTAATAGCTAGCCGCTCAGGATCGCTAGGGTGCTAGGACCCAATCAGTGGTCTTTATATAGGACTAGGGGGATCCCCTAGGGTTTCTACACCTACTGCCGCCCAAGCTTTTGGCCCAATTGGGCGTTTAGCCTAGAAGCTTCCAACGATCACAAAACTAGGGTTGCGATGGTTTGGGGTCCCCTCCCGAACTCAATGGGAGAGTTTCTAAGATTGCACATTCAATAGATCGTGAGAAAACGAAGGGGAAAAATCCCCCTGTGGTCGTGCTACAGTCCATGTCCCTCTGGGACTCTGGACGATAAGCAGGGTTAGTTGGATCAAGATCCAACGGCCCCTATCATCCGCGCTCAACCAAAAAGGGAAAGATTTCCCAAATTGCAAGGGAAAATCCCATTATAAGGATAATCTTAAAAAATCGGTAACTCCCAATTCTTAAATCGTTTTTGCCTCAAATTTTAAAGGAAAATCGTTCATACTTTTATCTCTCATTGTGCAAAAATTGGAGTCATTATCCAAAGGAAACGAGCCCTTTATTTCAGTTTCAAGTTATCCCTTATTGAATTGTATTTTCCACATATTCTTTATTTCCTTTGTCATTATCTAATTATCCTGAGTTCCTTGAACCCCAAGGAACCTTTATAACTCAAAAACTTATTTTAGGAAAATATCTTTTAGCCTTTTAATCATCCTTTATTCCTTTTCTTATATATTCCATTTTCCCATTGTAATTATTTATTAACTGGAACTCCTTTTTCATTTCTTTTTATTTTTCTTTCAATTGGGCTTAATGGCCAATAAGGCCCATCAAGAAAGCATGCAAGGATATTATTCACGAAATTCATTCAAATCAAACCATGAAATCAAACATTGATCTTATTTACACATTTAAGAGAGATTTACAAATCTCATTACATGTATTGGAAAATGAGGTTATAGCATCCTCCCCTCCTTATAGGAATTTTTCCCTCAAAATTCAACAATCAAACAAACAAATTTGGATATGCCTTTTCCATGTCCGTCTTCAGCTCCCATGTGGCCTCATCCTCTCCATGGTGTTTCCAAAGAACCTTTACCATCTCAATATTCTTATTTCTGAGCTCTTTTACCTAGGTATCTAGAATCCGCAAAGGCAACTCAGGATAAGACAGCTTTCCTTGAAGCTCAATAGGTTCAATGCTCAGCACATGGATTGGATCATGCACATATCACTTCAGATTGGACATGTGAAACCCATCATGCATCGTACTATATTGAGGGGGTAATGCCAAACGATATGCGACTTCACCAATCCGTTCTAGCACTTCAAACGGACCCACATATCGGGGACTCAACTTTCCTCTATTCTTTGCTATAGCTCGGAGCGGTCGGATTTTTAGAAAAACATGTTCTCCCACAGTGAAATGCACATTAGTCCTCTTCGCATCAGCATACGACTTTTGTCAGTCCTGGGCTCTCTTTAGTCTTTGCCTGATCAAAGCAACTTTATCAGCATACAACTGGAGTTCATCTGACCTCAATAAGGTCCTTTCACCAACATCATCCCAGTGAAGTGGTGACCGACACAGTCTCCCATATAGAGCTTCATATGGAGGCATCCCGATACTGGCTTGGTAACTATTGTTGTAGGCAAACTCAGCTAAAGGTAAGTACTGCTCCCATGATCCTCCCCAATCGAGCACACAAGCTCTCAGCAGATCTTCTAAGGTCTGAATTGTCCTTTCTAACTGACCATCTGTCTAGGGGCGATAAGCGGTACTGAACTTCAACCTTGTACCTAGTTCTTCTTGAACCTGCTTCCGCAACTTGGAAGTAAACTTTGGGTCTCTATCGGAAATGATAGAACCGGGTATGCCATGCAAACACACTATTTCTCTGATATACAGCTCAGCTAAGTCTAACACTTTGGCAGTGGTTTTCAGGGCAAGGAAGTGTGCTGACTTGGTTCGGTGATCTACCACAACCCATATCGCATCATGACCTTTCTTGGTCTGGGGTAGACCCACCACGAAATCCATGGTGATCTGCTCCCATTTCCACTCGGGAATCTCTATAGACTGTAAAAGTCCACCGCGTCGTTGGTGTTCAGCCTTCACCATCTGGCATGTAAGACAACTGGCCACGTATGCTGCAATGTCTCTCTTCATCCCTGGTCACCAGAAAAACCTCTGCATGTCTTTAAACATCTTCGTAGTTCCTGGGTGTACCGTGTATTTAGAACCATGAGCCTCTTGTAGGATACGTTCCTTCAACGGTGAATCTTCAGGAACCCATATGCGATTCTCAAATCGGATTCCTCCATCTATTCCCAAAGAAAGACGGGTCTAAGGCTTCTGCATCAAGCCTTTCATCTTGTCAAGTCCTCCACTGGCCAACTGTGCTGCCTCAATCTCACTCAGCAATTCAGACTGTATCTGTATGTTGGCCAAACGAACTCGATTATCTAACGGGTGAGGAGACCATTTCACCAGCTCTTCTAAGCTCTTCCACTGACTAGATAGTATAGCTGCACACCTGAGCTGCTTCTGACTTAAAGCATCAGCTACGACATTTGCCTTTCTTGGATGATAGGCAATGGTGAAGTCGTAATCCTTCATGTACTCCATCCATCATCGTTGTCATAGATTCAAGTCTTTCTGCGTCAGGAGGTATTTCAGGCTTTTATGATCAATGAAGATCTCAAAAGTAGCACCATATAGGTAATGCCACCATATCTTCAAGGCATGGATTATAGCTGCTAACTCCAGGTCGTGCGTCGGGTAATTCACCTCGTTGGGCTTGAGTTGTCAGGAGGCATATGCAACCACATGCCGATTCTGTTTCAACACACAGACAAGTCCCATCTTTGATGCATCACTGAAAATCGTGAAACCCTCATTGCCTGATGGTAGAGTCAAAACTGGTGCAGTGGTCAGTTTCTCTTTCAGCTCCTGGAAACGAGCCTCACAAACATCGGACCACACGAACTTCACGTCTTTCTGAGTCAACATGGTCAACGGCAAGACGGTCTTTGAGAAATCCGCGATGAAGCGCCGATAGTATCCTGGTAAACCCAAGAAGCTTCAGATCTCAGAGGGGTTCTTTGGTGCTGGCCAGTCTCGAACTGCCGACACTTTAACCAGATCTACCGTGATCGTTCCTCCTGAGGTGATGTGTCCAAGGAACATGACTCGGTCTATCCAAAACTCGCATTTAGAGATTTTCCCATAGAACTTCTGCTTTCTCAAGATATCAAGGACTGTACTTAGGTGGTCTTGGTGTTGATCTAAGTCATCAGAATAAACCAGTATGTCATCTATGAACACTATGACAAATGAGTCCAGGAAGGGTTGAAACACACTATTCATAAGGTTCATGAACACACTGGGTGCATTGGATAACCCAAAAGGCATAACCACGAACTCATAGTGGCCATACCGGGTTCTAAAAGCTGTTTTCGGGATGTCCTCACCCTTGACTCTCAACTGGTGGTAACCCGATCTCAAGTCGATCTTTGAAAAGACTCGAGCTGACTTCAACTGGTCAAACAAGTCATCTATACGGGGTAATGGGTATTTGTTCTTAATGGTATCTTGGTTGATCATTCGGTAGTCAATGCACATTTAGAGCGAACCATCTTTTTGCTTTACAAAAAGAACCGGTGCTCCCCATGGTGATGTGCTAGGGCGGATAAAAACCTTATCTAGAAATTCCTGTAATTGCTTCTTTAACTCAAGCAACTTGGCAGGGGCCATTCTATAAGGTGCTCGGGAAATAGGGTTCGTACCATGGGCTAGCTCTATGGAGAAATCTACCTCTCTTTCGGGAGGAATCCCAGGTAGATCATCTGAGAAAACATCTACATATCCCCTAACTACCTCTATTTCTTCTAAGGGTTGTACCTTGGGTTCAGGCTCGACAACTACTGCTAAGAAAGCTTGACACCCTTTATACATCATCTGTTCTGCCTTTAAGGCTGACACATACAGGCTGGTGGTGGCATCCTTCCTACCCCTAATGACAAAAGGTGGGTGACCTGGTCATTTAATGATCACTTTCTTCTCCCTACAGTCAATATTGGCCCTGTAAGTATACAACCAATCCATTCCAATGATCACATCAAAATCATTCATGTCAAGAAGGATAAAATCTGTAGGAAACTCATGATCTCGATATTTCACAGGTATCACCAGAGTTTTCAAAAGGGAAGTAAAGATTCGACCACTCGGGGTTGCAACATCTAAGACATACCCTAAATCCTTGATATCCAAACAAAGCATAGTTGCAAGATTTCTCGAAATGAAAGTATTAGTAGATCCAGAGTCAAACAAAGCTTTCACATTATGTCCCATAACTTCAAGCATGCCTACATTGTTTTTCATCATGCATTAGACCATTAGATTCTTAACTTTAAAACATAAAAGAAAACTCTAAGGGTTATTACCCTCGATCAACCGATTGGCATTAACTTGAGCTTCCTCATTATCAATGGAAAACACTCGAGCTTGTCTTCTTTCTCCAGTAGGTGGGGCTGCAACTATGGGTGGAGAAGCCACATGTGGAGCTGCTATGGGTGGAGTTGCCACTGGTCCTGGTCCTCTAGGCTCTGGCATAGGACAAACAGATTGCAGATGTCCTTCTTGGTGGCACCGAAAGCATGTCTTCTTCTTGTAGCGGCACTCACCAACATGCCCCTTTCTGCAGGTGTGGCAAGGAGGTTGGTTGTTCTCTTGACAGAGTTTCCCCTTTCCTCCATGTTTTACCTTAGCTTGATGACGTCCTTGACCCTTTTTGTGGTTGTTTCTTGGGCCTTGGGCTCCTTCAGTGAAACCCAAGTACCCCTTGGGTGGAAATTGGGCAGGCATCACAGTCCTCTCCATGTCTAAAGCAGTGTTGTAGGCTTCGGCAAAGGTTCTTGGCTTGCTCTCCATCACATGGGGCCTGATGGCAGGGTGAAGTCACTCTATGAAGTGATCCACCCTTCTTTCTTCATCCATCTTGTACCCAAAGCGTTCCAAGATCTGGAACTTACACCCAAAGTCTGCCACAGAAGAGTTTCCTTGGGTCATGTTGGTGAACTCTCTTTCCTTTTCCTTCTTAGCTGAGACTGGGATGAATCTGGTGGTGAAGATCGTCTTGAAATCAGCCCATGCCATGGGTTCCTCTGTCAAGTCTCTGCCGGTGATGTGGGTCTCCCACCATATCTGAGATGCTCCTTCGAAGAGGTGAGCAGCAAAGAGGACCTTCTTACCCGGTTGAACTTCAAGCATGAGGAATCCATTCTCGACTGCAAGCAGCCAAGCTTCTGCTGCGTCGACTACCTCTGTCTTGTCCTCTCCCCAGAACTTCTCGATATTTAACTTGACGAAGTCTAGGATGGTGGCTCCTAGTCGAGGACAAACTGGAACCGGCTCACCATTCTCATCTCTGGCCAGGTCTCGGAGGGCTAAGGCATTAATTGCATCTGTCAGCTTCTTCTGCTGCTCCATCCACAAGACATCAGGGGTGTGGATCATCATGGTCAATTCTGGACCTCCCGCTTGGTCCTCTTCCATCTGGTCTACTTCCTCGTACACATGTTGCTCCTCATACCCTTAGTCCTGTTCTTGATCGAGGTTGCTGAAGGGTATCGGGTCAGGGTTAGGGACCTCATGAGTGGTCTCTTCGGGCCTCTTTCTCTTCTTAGAGGATTCACCATCTTGGTTCCTCCTCCTCTTCTCTGACGACCCTTTTCCTTTGCGGGGAGGCAAAGCACTCCTAGCTGGGTTCCCAGTACCCTCGGGAATAGCAACTGTCTTTGTACGAGCCATCTACATAAGCATAACAAACAAACCTTTAGTTTCTCATTAAACTAATTATACTTATGTCAATGACATCTCATTACGCATCTTTTATTAATTTGATGGAGGATTCCTTAACCCTTAACTTACCTGACCATACCACATGAGGGTGAGGAAGAGAGAGAAAAACCCTAACTCTTAAAATCCTTAATAGAATATGTGATGAGAAGGGATGAATAAGATAAGAGAGTCCTAAAGGTATCTTATTTCGATTCAGATCCTAGGACATCGGCCAGGCAGTCACACATTCCGGGAGTCCTCGTATTCCGACTAGTGGTGCGGAGGAAAATTTTGCCAGCCCCCGGAAGTGATCCTTTTCTAGACACCTCAGTCTTTCGGATAATCCTCTAATAACTCCCTTGGGTTCTACAAAGTTTGCAAAATTTAATAATTATTAACAATTAAGTGGGGAACCTTGGCTCTGATACCAAATGTTACGACCCACCTCCCGTTAACCCCCATATAAGGGAGACCGAGAGGTCGATGCCGCACACATAATTTCCAGATCAAGGTTCAACAAATAATTGATAACAATTATTAAATTCTACTAAACTAAACTGAAAAGCTGTAATAATTAAAATTTTTGCATACCTTTGAAAATCTTGGATTTCTAACTTCTATCCCAAACTGGAATTAATCTAACTAATCATCCTGGAACTTTATTCATGTATTTCATGATATGTCGTTTTACTGTTTGTCCTTTTGGTATGTACCTAAAACGCCGACAAACAAAATATCGGTCAGCCGAAGCTTGTATGTGGGGGAAACGTTAATCATGAATTTATCCATAACAATATATGCACTCAATTATCATTTAACAAACAATTTTACAGTTTAAGTATAACTACGTGATCCATATGTACCCTATCCCCTGCACTGTCCCTGCAGTGGACCTGGATACTACCTCCCTTATGGTAGATTCCCATTATACCCCTCATGACTTCACCTAATAGGTGAATCAATTTATAGGGCTAAGTTACATGGCACTACCCATAGGTAGCCCACTCCTTAACTCATGGTATGCTAAGAGTCTCATGGCACTACACATGTGTAGCCCAGTTTGTAACTCATGATACCCTAGACCTTGCTCTAGGTTATCCTTAGCCTTTGCATAGCCACAGGGGTAGACTTGGATCTAGCCAGTTATACATGTATATTCATAGTGATATTCATAGTCACTCTATGATTTGCAGAAAGTAAAAGCAACCAACAATTATTTCCAGCCATAAGAGAAACTTCGATAAAATCCTCGAGAAACTAGTCGGGATAATCATAAGCGTAACCACATACCTCTTATTGCAGATTCAGTTACAAAATTAACTTTGTAGAGAGAGGAAATCCAAACAATCAAGCAATTGCACAGAAACCCTGAAATAAAAGTACAAGTTTAGTTTTATTAATATTGATCCATTTTCATCACATCCCTTATGGTTTCTATCCAATTTAAGGGTTTTCTTGAAAATTAGGGTTTTGCCTTCATTCTTGAGTATTATGAACCCATTCATCAAAATCACTTAAAACCCCTAAATTATCTCCTTTTAAACCTCCTAACAATCTTAGTATCATTATTTAATATTTTGCTTTCATAATCCGAATTATCATGGTTTTCCCTTTTCTTTTATCCTAAATTAGGGTTTCCACATACACCATTTTCCATTCATAGACATAAACCCTAATTTAGACATCTTTGCAATTAAAACAGATGAAAACTTCATATTATTAATTAACAGGTTAATAACCCTCAATTTAACCCATTAAATCACAAAGGATCACCCTTTATATACCATTAGGGTTTCTAATTAGCTTGAAATGCATTTTATTAGCAAATTAGAGTACTTTTGCAAAATGAACTAGAATCAGGTTATACAATCATTTTTATCAGATTCCTTGCATTTTTCTGACCAACTTTCATATATAGAGTTCCTTCATTGGATAATCCTAGCGTTTTCTATTAATTTTGCAAGGAAAAGCTATTTTCTTGATTATCTTGCAGAGAGAGGGATTTACCGAAATTTGTCAACCGCACGATCAATGCGCCGCTGGTCCGCGTCTTGATCCGACGCTCTCCGTCTATTGCCTCCACTAACCCCGCAAGCGGGAGTTGCTCTTTTCTGTGGTCGTCGGATCTTGATCGAACGTTCAGAATCGCGAGCGACTCACTTAACTGGCTGTTCCCTTAAACTGTTAGATCCCCGCCTAGGATCACAATGATCCCAAATCGAACGATGTCTGTACTCTGTCTTCTTCCTTTTCTTACTGCTCGAGCCACGGCAGAGCAAGGCGGAGCTCTTGCCGGAGAAGGTTGGATCGAGAGAGAGGGAAAGATCCCGGACCTAATAGCTAGCCGCTCAGGATCACTAGGGTGCTAGGACCCAATCAGTGGTCTTTATATAGGACTAGGGGGGCTCCCCTAGGGTTTCTACACCTGCTGCCGCCCAAGATTTTGGCCCAATTGGGTGTTTAGCCTAGAAGCTTCCGACGATCACAAAACTAGGGTCGCGATGGTTCGGGGTCCCCTCCCAAACTCAATGGGAGAGTTTCCAAGATTGCACATTCAATAGATCGCGAGAAAATGAAGGGGAAAAATCCCCCTGTGGTCGTGCTATAGTCCGTGTCCCTCTGGGACTCTGGACGATAAGACAGGTCAGTTGGATCAAGATCCAACGGCCCCTATCATCCGCGCTCAACCAAAAAGGGAAAGATTTCCCAAATTGTAAGGGAAAATCCCATTATAAGGATAATCTTAAAAAATCGATAACTCCCAATTCTTAAATCCTTTTTGCCTGAAATTTTAAAGGAAAGTCGTTCATACTTTTATCTCTCATTGTGCAAAAATTGGAGTCATTATCCAAAGGAAACTAGCCCTTTACTTCAGTTTCAAGTTATCCCTTATTTAATTGTATTTTCCACATATTCTTTATTTCCTTTGCCATTATCTAATTATCCTGAGTTCCTTGAACCCCAAGGAACCTTTATAACTCGAAAACTTATTTTGGGAAAATATATTTTAGCCTTTTAATCATCCTTTATTCCTTTTCTTATATATTCCATTTTCCCATTGTAATTCTTTATTAACTGGAACTCCTTTTTCATTTCTTTTTATTTTTCTTTCAATTGGGCTTAATGGCCAATAAGGCCCATCAAGAAAGCATGCAAGGCTATTATTCACGAAATTCATTCAAATCAAACCATGAAATCAAACATTGATCTTATTTATAAATTTAAGAGAGATTTACAAATCTCATTACATGTATTGGAAAATGAGGTTATAACAACTACACTAGTCATCATACTATCACAAGATATAAATCCTTTTCATAATATCACAGGGTATCAAACCTTATCAATACAAGGGGATTACACCTCATTCATGGCTCAACCATGCCCAAAGGTCATTAAGACCATCATACTATCACGGGATATAAATCCTTTTCACAATATCACAAGGTATCAACCCTTATCAACACAAGTGGATTACATCTCATTCAGGGCTCAACCATGCCCAAAGGTCATTAAGACCATCATACTATTCCCTACAAGATCATCATTATATTTCCATGCCTTATAACAAGGCTCAATAACATCACTTACATATAATACACAAGATCAGCACAATATTGCATTAATGAGCTAGGAGATATTCATAAACAATCATAGCAGGGTTATATTAACATTAAGAAGATTCCTTTATTACATCAACATGCAAGGAATCTAGATATGATTAACTCTCATCATATTCATAATACACATGTTTAGCATAAGAAAGTATCAACCATGTGGCTATGATAACCACCAATTAACACATTAAGGTTATGATCATATTAAGGATGTTATTTCACCATCATTCCATCATATAAGAAGGTTAAAAATGAATACTCATCTTTATCTATTTGCATTAGAGATAGGCTCAACAAGATAAATTATATTACTATTAATAATCAACACTCATACCCAAACCCTAAACTCATGGCATCCCCATTGCATCATGGATGCATAAGGTGAAGCATTACCATCACATTCCATACTATTATCAAGTATGAACCCACATATAAATCAAGGTGTAACCATCGAGTTATAGCATACTAGGGTTTCAACAACAATAAGAGAGTACTCCATGATTATATTAATCATTCAAGGACTATTCATACCCAATTACCATCATTTATTATATTAGAGATAGGAATAACAAGCTATACCTCATTAGGGTTTCATATCAACACAATATGGTTATCATCCCTTCTATTCATACGAGTGAATAGGTAAGACTACCTTATTAAGGGTAACCCTCCATTTGTACTATCATCATTCAAACCATATCACCATACCACAATGTCACCCAGAACCATTGGATGTTTAAAAGGTAGACCATTGGTTGTTTATATAAGTAAACACCTTGAATGAATGATCTATGATGTTATTGAGTTGTGATCTATAAAAGTCACCATTTAAAACTAGACATCCTTTGGTTAACAATAATAAGGGTTCTGTTGAGAGTAGGGTAAAACCCACAATCGTCTGTTCATTTAAAACAAGCCATCCATTGCCAACAAGTAAGCTCCTTAAGTTGATCATATAAAGGAAACCATATAAATCACATTATTAGGACCAACATATTACATTAGGCATCATTCCACTTTATCGGATGAATAAACATTAGATCTTGACCATTGGGTAAAGTTCATATGTTAGTACCATCCATTACAGTATAGGTCCGACCATTGCATCAAGTGACCCAAGAAACCATTGGTATAAGGCTTAATTTATGCTGCAACTATATGATTAACTCACCATAGGTTTTGGAGACCTGATCCACCATTATTAGTGACCACAGTCACCATAGGTTGTTAGATCACCACTATATTCATTAATCAGAATCAAATATCAAACTAATATCACCATTGATTGATATCATCATTAGGGTACTTAGTTGTTAATAACTAGGCTTCTAATTAGGCCAAAACATGACCTAAGGGGTGAATGTCAGTTGACACCCTTGGTTACCACCATCAATTGTCATGAAGACAACACCATAGGGTTGTTGTAATGGTACCATCATTGGGTCATGGGTTTATAGAAGAAATCAACTTAAAACCCTAAAATTGAGCATTAGTTAATAGGTGCTTAACACCATAGGTTGTCAAAACAACCTGATCCAAGTAATATTATACCTTATAAATAACGTACACATGATCATAGGTTCATCTAGAACTGAAATTAGAACAGAGAACATTATAAAAATCGAAATCCAAGTCAAGCATAGCTTTTTAGTGCATGGATCATCATTTTCAAGCAAGAACATGAGCTAGCAAGCTTATGGTAAGAAATAAACGTGGATCAAGTTATAAAAATTGCCTCTAATTAGAAGATAAACTCCCAAACATAAGAAAATCATGAGCATTAGGGTAGAAAATCCAAGCATAAGCTGTGAACTCATCCATCTAGCACCTTTCTTCATCAAATGAGCAAACCCTAAGCATAAGGAGCAAGAGAGGTAGGGTTTTAGAGGTTTAGAGAAATTTCTACCATGGAACAACAAGGTTCCGACCTGAAGAAAGGTAGGAGGAAGGATAAAAAAGAAATAAATGGAGGGAAGAAGGGGATTATTACTCTTTTAGGTCAAGATCACTAGAAGGAAGCTTTTCAAACCCTGAAAGGAAGTCAATTGCAACCCTAGATTATTTTTCCAAGAAGATCCCCTCTTTCTTCTTCCTTGGATAGGAAATTCATAGAAGCATAGAGGGAGAATGAGGTTCATAGAAGGAAGGAAACAGTGGAGAGAAAATGTATCATTTTGGTGCTTAGGGATAAGTATATGAAACTTTAAGATAAAGAAAAAGAAAAAAAGTTGAAGTTCTACTATCTTTCCAAGTATCCATGGCCTTAAACTATTAAGAATATACAAGAACACACACAAGAAGCTCCCCCAACATCCATAGAGACATTCTTATCCCTTGTTTCTTGAATTTCCAAGCAAAAAAAAACAATTCATTATTTGATAGCTACTAAAGGTAGCTCATCCATCAAGGGGTAAACCCTAAATACCCTTAGAGAAAACACCTTCAAACCAAGGATTAAATAGGTTCCCCATGGCTCAAAAAGCTCAATAATGATGATAGAGTATCCAAGGAACATAAGGAAAGTGATAAATTGCAAAAAAAAACCTCTCAATTGGGTAAATTGCAGAAAAGTCCAAAATGTGCATAAAATTGCATAACTTGCTCAAACAATGTCCAAATTGGACCAAATTTGACACTTAAGATTATATTATGATTTCAAAGCATATAAAAGGTTATATTAGGGTTATAAGAATTCAATTATGATGATTAAGCTTATTCAACTCATTAAGCAAATTTAGGGGCCTTACAACTATAAACCCATAACTGGGAATTCACCCCCGAAATCCAAGGTAAACAAAGATGGGTACTTCCTTAGCACCTCATTCTATTACCTTCACATAGTTGCTTGTATATCATGGTGATGTCACATCATTCATACATATCTCATCTTGGGTCAGCACAAACCCCCCCCCCCCCATAAGAAGACATTTGCAAATATGGAACATAGAAACTTGTTTTGCCACCTGTACAAATCTAATAGTAACTTTCAACTTTAAATTCTAGCTATCATCCTGAAATTATATCTATTGTATCAACAAACCATCTATCCTTGATAGTAGTCTTATCCAGCTGTCACTAGACCATACACAACATTATAGAGTCACTTTTGTTTTTCCTTCCAAACAACATTTATAGGATCATCATCAACTCTCTCTCTCTCTCTACGGGAGAGGAATACTCAGAATGTTCATTCAATAAACTTCTCCAACCTTCACATATTTCTCATACCGTTGATACATCTTGGATACTAGGATTCATTACCTTAGTATCCACCTCATGTGCTATAAGGAACTCACATCATTATCTCATCCATTTTTACCAACATAACAAATATCAAGAAATATTAGAGGAGTCTTCATAATTATTGGAAGTCTCAAAAGTAAACTCATATCAAACTTTATGTTCTTGGAACCATATTCCAAGAAACCTTATTCTATAATAACCTATCCACCCTCATGTTTGCAACAGATCTACACGTACCAAGTGGCAATGATCCACTTGAAAGTTGTTCCCTAGAAAGAAAAGACACAAAGGGAAACACACTTCCCATACCATAGCAACATTGTTCAAGGGTCACTAGAAAAAAGGTAACCAATTCTATTTTCATTATGTGAGTTACAACTTCTTATGTATCATTTTAACCTTTTTATTTTGGGTTCCTTGCCATTAGCATAGGAATCATCATGATTAACATATCTCATTACTCCTTCCTTGATGATGATTTGTCACACTTGGGTATGTTATCTTATTTTATTATGTTTTTCAACCACTTATCAATATGTAAATCATCATATTCCACATTTTCTTTGTTAAACATGGATCATCTGCCTTAATTTCTTTCACATGCTATGCTGATTTTATATTATCACTTTCTTACACACATAGGTTGGTCTGAGATTAACTTAGGTTCCACCTTATTTCTTTGTCATTGTTCCCATTTATCTTCTCATTTTATAGTTTTTATAGGAGTTATTTCCATCTTATGTGGATTTCATACCTTGATTCAATTTATAAGCATATACTTATTTGTCTTTTACTTTATTATATTCTTGAATCACATCTTCAAGAACTCCTCTTTTTCTAATTTGTATTCGGATTTAGATTTCATGGTGTTATATCTTTCTCTTATAGTTACCAAACATTCAAGTTTTGATAGATTATGATGCAATTCTCAACTTCTTTAAGGTAGGATTGAGATATTCATACCATGATTTTGTATTCGTTATGCTCTTTAGATTGTCTCAAAATGACTACTTGATTAGAGTAATCAAAAAGATAAAAATCTAAGAGTTCCATACTTACGTTCTCTTCAATAATTGAATACCTGGCCAGGGCACCCAAATACTGAGATTAGGTAGTATGCACCATATTTTTATGTCATATTCTTAATTTTGACATCATCCTAGTCCTAAGTCCTAGTGTCCCTATAGACTTAGTGAGCCTAAAGCTCTGATACCAAGTTGTGAGAACCCATTACACTAAATGAGATTACTCAAAACATAAAACACAATCAATCACCAATTAACCACATACCCAAAAATATGGGTAAATTAAAACCAATTTCAACATCAACACCTGCTCAGAAACATTTGCATAAGAGCCCAACATCTTTCTTATATCCATACTATGCTAAGAATTTGATACAAATTGTTCTATCGCCTTAGACACAACATATATACACAGGAGAACACTATTTGTATATCCCACACAATAAACATTAACATGCTAACAAAATTCCAATTTGTTTGAAAAACCATATACAAACTTTTCCTGCCCGGACCTGAGAGTACAAGGATGACTCTAGGACACACTAGACATCTAATCAACTTTCTCAAAGATTCATTACTATAGCTCCTCTTTGCTGCCACATGGTTTGTTTTCGTCACTTCCGATTACCAAAAAAAATGTGGCAAACCACAAAGGTGAGACCCATGTCCCAACAAGAGATATAACCTCCAACAACATTTATTGATTCCAACAGTTTTAGATAATGAGACATTTTAAGCAGTTTAATCATATATAACAAATAAGCTCAACAACACTAATGATTAACAAAATACACAAAGGAGAAGATAATAACTATCTTCATTAGCTAGACTATTCTCATATCCCTATTAATAGTATAAGGAGTCTAGCATCATGATCATCTCTAACATCATGAAATCTAGTATCATTTGCATAACTTACATCATCAACATGTCTAACAGGTTGAACATATCAACATCATAACAAGAGCTAACAACATAAGCACAACTATATGGATAAGCATGATTAGCAGTATATGCATCTCTAGTTACAAAGGCATGGCTAGCATGCTAAACATAACTAACAACATGAGATAGCTAGCATCATGATTATAATCAGCAGTAGCAATATATTTATCAACACAAGTATAGCTACTGTATGTACGCATCTATAATCTTAAGCATATCCACAACCTAAGTATATCTACTATCTCTTAATTGCACTAAGCATCATATTTCTATAAAGATAACAAACAAGGGTTATCATCCAATGTGAAACATCATGTATAACTCTAAACAAATATGCTACATAGTTGTATTACATCTTTTATTACACCCTGGGGAGTATGAGTCATACCACTCAAAGTCCAATTGACCACCGCTTGGTTGCAATCAGTTCAATATAGGACCTAAGAAGAGCCGGACTCCAAGATCTTCTCCATACTCTGTCAATATGAGTCTGCACCGTAGTGACATATAGTCAAACTGCAAAATAGTGACATATAGTCATGTAACTAGCCCACCTTGGTACAGGTCATGACACTAGCATCTAGGGTATTCAAACCCAATCACTGAGTTACAACCATAGTTGTCCTCTAATCACATCATGTTATAATCACTAAGACCCGAACAAAGTTGTTCTAAAAAAGTGGGCTAGGTATGACGGAAACCATCCTCCCAAAACACTTGGTGTCAGGATGACAAGCACCTCGCATACTCAATAGTATGCACTCTGAGTTTCCCTTAGGAATACTAGTTTCACCATCCAACAAGTTCTGACACTGAAGATGGTTCTATGGCACATGGCACTACATGATGCGAGTTTCACTTGATTAGTTATCTCCAATTTGGGTGAATTAAGGCTGCATCAAACAAATGGACATATAAACCCTAATGCACATCTAGGAAGCATATAAGTATCACAACTTCAAAAGTTATAAAATGTGTAAAACACAATTTCTCATCTCATCATCACATGGTACTATTCACTTGTCATTCATGAGACTACAGTAGTCATCATACTATCACAAGATATAAATCCTTTTCACAATATCACACGGTATCAAACCTTATCAACACAAGATGATTACACCTCATTCAGGGCTCAACCATGCCCAAAGGTCATTAAGACCATCATACTATCACAAGATATAAATACTTTTGACAATATCATAGGGTATCAACCCTTGTCAACACAAGCGGATTACATCTCATTCAGGGCTCAACCATGCCCAAAGGTCATTAAGACCATCATACTATTCCTTGCAAGATCATCATTATCTTTCCATGCCATATAACAAGGCTCAACAACATCACTTACATATAATATACCCTATCAACACAATATTGCATTAATTAGCTAGGAGATATTCATAAACAATCACAACAGGGTTATATTAGCATTAAGAACATTCCTTTATTACATCAACACGCAAGGAATCTAGATATGATTAACCATCATCATATTCATAATGCACATGTTTATCATAAGAAAGTATCAACCATATGGTTATGATAACCACCAATTAACACATTAATGTTATGATCAAATTAAGGAGGTTATTTCACCATCATGCCATCATATAAGAAGGTTAAACATGAATACTCATCTTTATCTATTTGCATTAGAGTTAGGCTCAACAAGATAAATTATATTAATGTTACTAATCAACACCCATACCCAAACCCTAACTCATGACATCCCCATTGGATCATGGATGCATAAGCTAACACATCACCATCACATTCCATACTATTCTCAAGTATATATGAACCCACACATATATCAAGGTGTAACCATCGGGTTATAGCATACCAGGGTTTCAACAACAATAAGAGAGTACTCCATGATTATATTAATCATTCAAGGACTATTCATACCCAATTACCACCATTCAAGTTATAGTAAAGCTAGGTATAACAAGCTGTACCTCATTAGGGTTATATATCAACACAATATGGTTATCATACCTTATATTCATATGAGTGAATAGGTAAGACTACCTTATTAAGGGTAACCCTCCATTTGTTCCATCACCATTCAACCCATATCACCATACCACAATGTCACCCAGAACCATTGGATGTTTAAAAGGTAGACCATCGGTTGTTTACATAAGTAAACAAAATGAATGAATCATCTGTTATGCTATTGAGTTGTGATCTATAAAAGTCACCATTTAACTCTAGACATCCTTTGGTTAACAACAATAAGGATCTGTTGAGAGTAGGGTAAAACCCACAATCGACAGTTCATTTAAAACAAGCCATCCATTGTCAAAAAGTAAGCTCCTTCAGTTGATCATATAAAGGAAACCATATAAATCACATTATTAGGACCAACATATTAAATTATCCATAATTCCACTTTATCATAGGAATAAGCATTAGATCTTGACCATTCTGTCAAGTTCATATGTTAAAACCATCAATTACAGTATATGTCTGACCATTGAATCAAGTGACCCAAGAAACCATTGGTCTAAGGCTTAATTGATGCTACAACTATATGATTAACTCACCATAGATTTTGGAGACCTGGTACACCATCATTAGTGACCATTAATTCACCATAGGTTGTTAGATCAACACTATATTCATTAATCAGCATCAAATATCAAACTAATATCACCATTGATTGATAGCATCATTAGGGTACTTAGTTGTTAATCACTAGGATTCTAATTAGGACAAAACATGACCTAAGGTGTGAACGTCAGTTTCACCCTTAGTTTCCACCATCTATTGTCATGAAGACAACACCATAGGGTTGTTGCAATGGTACCATCATCGGGTCATGGGTTTATAGAAGAAATCAGCTTAAAACCCTATAATTGACCATTGGTTGATAGGTTCTTAGCAACATAGGTTGTCAAACCAACGTAATACAAGTTATATTATACCTTAGGAATAATGTACACATGATCAAAAGTTCATCTAGAACTGAAATCATAACAGGGAACATTATAGAAATCGAAATCCAAGTCAAGCATAATGTTTTAGTGCATGGATCATCATTTTCAAGCAAGAACATGAGCTAGCAAGCTTATGGTAAGCAATAAACATGGCACAAGTTATAAAACTTGCTTCTAATTAAAATATAAACTACCAAAAATAAGGAAAACACGAGCAGGTAGGGTAGGAAATCCACGCACAAGCTATGAACTCGTCCATCTAGCACCTTTCTTCATCAAATGATCAAACCCTAATCATAAGGAGCAAGAGAGGTAGGGTTTTAGATCTTTAGAGCAATTTCTACCATGGAACAACAAGGTTCCGACCTGGTGAAAGGTAGGAGTAAGGATAACAAAGAAATAAATGGAGGGAAGAAGGGGATTCTTACTCTTTTAGGTCACGATCACTAGAAGGAAGCTTTTCAAACCCTAAAAGGAAGTCAATTGCAACCCTAGATTCTTTTTCCAAGAAGATCCCCTCTTTCTTCTTAGTTGGACAGGAAATTCGCAGAAACATAGAGGGAGAACGAGGTTCATAGAAGGATGGAAGTGGTGGAGAGAAAATGGCTCATTTTGGTGCTTAGGGATAAGTATATGAAACTTTAAGATAAAGAAAAAGAAAAGTTGAAGTTCTAGTATCTTTCCAAGTTTCCATGGCCTTAAAATATTAAGAATATACAATCACACACACAAGAAGATCCCCCAAAATCCATAGGGACATGCTTATCCCTCATTCTTAAATTTCCAAGCAAAACAAATAATTCATTAGTTGATAGCTACCAAAGGTAGCTCATCCATCAAGGGGTAAACCCTAACATACCCTTGGAGAAAACCCCTTCAAACCAAGGATTAAATAGGTTCCTAATGGCACAAAAAGATCAATAACGATGATAGAATATCCAAGGAACATAATACATGTGATAAATTGCAAAGAAAACCTCTCAATTGGGTAAATTGCAGAAAAGTCCAAAATGTGCATAAAATTACATAACTTGCTCAAACAATGTCCAAATTGGTCCTAATTTGAAACCTAAGTTTATCATATTATTTCAAAACATATAAAAAGGTTAGATTAGGGTTATAAGAATTCCATTATGATAATTAAGCTTATTCAACTCATTAAGCAAGTTTAGGGGCCTTACACCATTATCTAATATTAGGTTAATACTTGAGATCTAAATTAGATAAACATCCTTTCTTAACATGTCTTATTACTCTAGGGTAAAAACTATTTTATGTTATGGTTTGATACTCGTCCTTGGAGTCATTCCTAAACCCAAATTTCATATCTTCATCCTGAGGATAACCATATATGAATCATATTTGCCTAGTGGACATGTACTTATTTGCTCTGGTACCATCATTGTAATGGCCCTCCAAGCACATATATATCAGTGCAATAAAAATCCATGTTGTCCATAACACGTCACTTGGCTTGGATGAACATCACATAACGTGATACACATAGCAACAAGATAAATGAAACACCATGCATTTATATTGATATGTAGATTCATACATTATTCAAAGGCAATCTAGTATAGTTGAGCCCTTGAATTGAAACTAACTAAGACAAACATGATTAAACTTCATTTGAGACATATATGAAATAATCTATAAACATTTGGATATTTTATTGTAGATGGAACCCCACTAGGTAGGTGTTTGGGAAAACTTTATATATTCTTTAATCTAATCTTCATATGGCTCTATATTTGACATTGCTCTATACCTACAGGCATAGAGCCCTTATCCATGCATCAAACAAATTGGTAAGTGGAATTGAACATATTATATCTTAAAGAAAGCATGTAAATTGAAAATAACTTTAAAAATTGAAAAGGGACACAATTACTTTTAGATTACTTCTTTTATCTTGACCTATATAATAATCCTTAGGTTTTCACCAAAGTGCCTCTTCATTTATGCATTGAAGTGCCTCTTGGGTTGCACCAAAGTGTCTCTTCTCTTATGGAACAAAGTGCCTCTTAGTTTTTCTATGAGGAGTCTCTTAGTGAGGATCTTATATAAGTTAATCTTTTAACATTATCTTTCTCTTAAACTCTTAGATTTTCTCTTAAATATTATTCTCAACTATATTCTAAATGTGCATGAAGGTGATACACTATATTGACAATAAACATGACACTCAATTCATTGTAAATTTATTGACTTTTAACTATTGCAACAATAAATAATACATTCATAACATTCATTGTACATACATACTTAAAATTAAACAAATATTTATATTCAAAGTGCATGAACCACTTACCTCTCTCATAGCAAAGATCTTTCTTCTTATATTGATGAAATCCTAATTGCTTCTTTAGGTTGATTGTAACCCTAATAACCCTATTAATTAACAATTAATATTCGACCTAAATTTCTAGGGTTTTTATGTTCTTGATTATTTATGGACAATTAGAGTCAAATCAGGCTTTAAAACTATCATATTATTGTCTGTCCTATTATCTTTCCAATGAACATTTAAAAAAAATTATGACATCAGATGAATATTCTACAAATATTTGAAGATATTGGCCAATAAGAAAAATCCTAGAAATTATTAAATGAAATTAAAAGCAATCATATTGAAAGGACTCCTTCACCCTCACATCACTCTCCAAAGATTGGCTGTGTGATAGGGCAAACTCGTGACTTTATCTGACCATATGTTGCACTATAAAAATAAAAATAGGGACTCAAAATCCCAAAATTAATCATGTGGGGGTGACACTTATGCGAAACAAGTGAGGGAAAAGGAGGTATTATGCTACCTAAGATCTCCTTCCTCAAACCAATGATTAACCCAGACATCCTGTAGTCTAAGCTCCATGGAAAATCTATGATGGAAAGACAAAACTTGAGTGGAGATCGTGTAAGGAAGTGGGAAAATCTTCATCGAGACTCAGTGGCATCAACTAACCCCTGATTCATGGCTTGGGGTGTTCCCAGGAGAGAGTGCACCTATCCTCCATGACCGGTGAGGTGTTGAGGTTGGAGTAAAAAAGATAGCAAGCTTGGGGAAAAAATAGGAATCATGGGGCCCTCTGAAACATCTCGTCAAATATGAAAGGAAGGACAACAAACCCAACTGAGCTCTTAGGAGGTGAATGATTAAAAAAATAGTAACATGTATGAAAAAAGGGAAATATAGGAAGCTGAGGGTCAGTTTGATTCCAAATAACCAAAGACTAGGAAAGTCTAGCTATGCATCCATGAAGATCTCTGAAAACTTTAAAGGGATCTAGGACAATGAGAATGCCAAGCTGAACTGAAGGTTGAAGAAATCAGTAGGCATAGAAGGGGAGACTAGGGAGAGAGAACTTGAGGCAAAATTGGTATAGGATTTCAGTACTCTGATGCATGTGGAATGATTTTGAGGGTTTTCTTATATAGGTTGTAGTCCAGAGGAGTCTAGATCCCTTATAGAGATGAAAACATGGGAAAGAAGGGAGTCCCCTGTAGTTAGGGAAACTCGATGGATGAAACCCTATCAAAATAGGGATCTGCTGATTCTATGCGCAAAGAGGAACATGAATCCTATCTCAATAGCTCATGGGATGAAGCAAAGAGGGAGATCGAGAGGTGATAGAGTAAAATCTCTGGAGAGACCTGTGAACTTCAGGATAACTCTCCCGCACACATTTAACTCTGAGTCTGAGTCCAAACTAGACTTGGCTTCTTTCCCAACATGTGACACTTGAAAACAAAAGGTCCGCATGACATTCATTTAAGGCCAGACTATAGTTTTGATCAGTTAATTGAAAAAAATCTACCAATAACTATATAGGAAACTTCACCATATGATTTTAGGGCTCATTTCTGGTCTGATTAGTCTCGAATTTTGACCATATGTTCATAATAGGTTTTACAACATTCTTGAATAGTAAATTTGCAATTTTTTTGACCAATTAGTGAATACTTGCCTTAATATTCATATCTATTGATTAATGTTCTTTGAATCAGATAATGGGTTTCCAAATCAACTAATGACCAATTAAGTCCACATTTAATCTTATCTTGAAATCAATTTACATAGGTTAGGTTTTTTGCCCATGAGGTGAATATTGTAGATTTATCTAGGAGAGAGAAATAGTAAAAGCTATTTCTTTATAAACCTCAAATTCATGTATGCATAAAGAAGGGGAAAAATAAATATATTTCCATTTCACTATTCATATCTTATTTTAGATGAAATATTCATTATTTGAGTAGATTACATCAAGGTTCAAGATTTGAAATTAAATAGTGGGAAATTTTTTATTAAGAACCACATATTAAATTTTGGAATGTTACATTGAGGTCCTTCTATGAGACCTTAGTATTGTATCACAATGGACTCCACCTGGAACACCACAACACAATTGTGTATCAAAAAGAAGGAATCACACATTACCAGATATGATGCGATCAATGATGAATTTTTTTTATCTTTTGACTTCCTTCTGGGGTTATTCTCTAGAACCACACTTCTTACACTTAAACACATACCATCAAAATCGGTTCAAAAGACACCATGTGAGATATGGAATGGGAAGCATCCCAAAATGTCTTTTATGAGAATTTGGGGGTGTGAAGCTTATGTGAGGAAAATGTTTTCTAAATCTTGTCCCTTGATCAGATAAATGTTCTTTTGTTGGATATCCCGAAGAAATAAAGGGATACTACTTCTATTAACATCTAACAACAATGTCTTTGTTTCCAGGGATGTTACATTACTAGAAAAGGAATTTTTTTCTAAAGGAATTAGTGGGAGAAAAGTAGAACTCGAAGAGGTTTGAGAATAATAAGAAAAGGTGAACCTATAGAGGCACTGGAGGAACAAGGAGACTCAAAAATTATTTTGGGATCTCAAGTTCCTCATGTAACACAAGAACCTCATAGATCTAGTAGGAAACATCTTGATCCTTAAAGATTTGATTATCTTGTTACTCATGAAGGCAGTGACTTGGTCATAGATGATGAGCCAACAATCTACCTAGAAGATATTGAGGGGCCAAAGTCTTAGAAATGGCTTGAGGCCATGAGATCTAAGATGGAATCCATATACACCAACAAGGTATGGACCTTGGTGGATCCACCTCAAGGTGTAAAATCCATAGGGTGCAAGTGGGATTTAAAGAAGAAGACCCACATGGATGGTAATGTACAAATCTATAAGGATAGATTGGTTGCAAAAGGAATCAAACAAGTTCAAGGTGTTGACTATGATGAAACTTTTTCACCATTTTCCATGGTTAAGTCCATAGAGATCATGCATGCTATTGTAGCTTATTATGATTATAAGATTTGGCAGTTGGATGTTTAAACTACTTTCCTTAATGGGAATAATCTTGAGGATGTGTATATGACACAAAATGAGGCTAGTGGTGTTGTACTCTTTTCTTGTAGATGCCGTATGGCATATTGAGTTATGAATCATCCTGCTTGCTATCAAAAAAAATGTGAAGATTTGCAGAATACCTAATGAAGGCAATGTTGCCGACTCACTAACAAAAGAACTTTCATATTGAAAGCATGTTGGACATGTTAGATCACTTGGAATAAGATTCATGAGTGATTGTCTCTAAGTGCAAGTGGTGGTTTGTTTGTATGTATGCCCAGAGGGCATATCATATGATGACTGTAATGTGGCAATGTAATTGTTTTGATAATAACAAGAGGTGATTCCATTTATTTTGTTTTATTTAATTCTGAGATAATGATGTAACATAATAAATGTCTAAAGAATAACGATACTCGATAACATACATCTTCAGGTTGAGGACCTAAACAATGAGATCATATGCATGATTAGAGTAGATACATTCTTGTTATGTCCCTAGTCAAATATTATTGTGGAATCAAAATAGACAATAATAATACACAAGACTAGAGTCTGTGTTGGTTGATGATAGAATATCATCAGTCATGATATGTGATATCTAACAAACATATTGGTACTTGTTAGAAAACAGTGTGCCAGACAGATCCACCTTGAGAGTGATACATGGAGACCAAGGAATGGTATATAGAATTAACTCACATAGTTATAGTGGCGACTATGGTTCTTAGACCTGAAGTGACTACACTCATCACATGTTGTTCAATGTATTTTGACACCATCCAATGCAACCTTGCATAAGGTTTATCATAAAGGTGACACTCGAATACATTGTGACACATGATAATTAACTTTGAGTGATGTAGATGGGAGTTGTCTCTCCTACCAGAGATGATATCCTGGCCACTTGCATGATTGAGAAATGCATGGCCATGCTTATGTGAGTCAATATGTGATTTTGAGCTCACACGTATCTCATAAGTCTACTCTAGTTTGAGAAATATGGATTGAATATTGAAGAGGATGATTTTCCATGCCTCAAGGTCAATTTGTTATCAGAGACAAAGGAACTATACAATCATTATAACACTAAGCACATGTTGTAGGTTAAAGTTGTTCTTCAACTTTCCAATTACTTGGGTAGCATTGATGTGCTTCTAGATACTTCTCATTGCTTGTGATGTCATGAGTTAGTTATGGACATTCACTGCCAACGTAATTTGGGACCTATAGAGTCACACACATAGGATACACCTAGAAAGGAGATTAGTCATAAATATGGTTTAATTTGATTATTAAAGTGTTTAAGTGTTCAATTTAAACAACAATTGTAGAAAATTGACTGATGAGACTGTGAATCGACCGATTAAAGTGTTGAACTGATTGATTCAAGTGTCAATTAAATTTAAACTACACTGACTGAATGTTTCCTAAACATGGACATGAATCAAACGGTTTAGTTAGTGAACCGACTAGTTCAAATTCTGAAATTGCCGGTTCAATTGTGAATTGCCAGATTCAATGATCAATATGATTGGATCAAGAATTGATGTTGATGTCATGTTGTGCATTCATAGAATATTGAAATCCAATGTTATTGAAAATAAGAAAGCAAGTGAGCTGACCGGTTCAAGTGTTGAACTGATCATTTTACATGTGAATTGACCAATTTAAAATGATCGATTCAATAGTGAAATGACCATTTCAAGGTTGCAACTTCCAGAAAGTTCATGAGATTCAATGTCTTTGACTCCCAGTTGATCTGGAAGCCCTGACCCTGACCCTCTATAAATAGAGGGGGTAGTCAAGGATTTCATAAGATACATCACTCTTTGACAAGTGTTTTCCTCTCTAGTTGTGGTAACTAGTGAGCCCTAGAAAGTGTTACCCATAAAAGGGAGAGACAACAAGGGAGATACAACATGGGAGAGTGAATAAATGCTAGCATATTGACGTTTGAAGGGAGAATTCCTTCCTATTGGCTTTGGTAGCACAACATGCATTTCCTGATGGTCCATGTGGACTACATAGAGGCATGGAGGTCTTTGAGTTGGGAAATCAGGGCGACATATAAGGGAACATAAACAAAAATATAATGTTAGGTTCCTTAACTAGTAGATCAAATCAATAATAATGTATCTAGGAAAGAGGGTAACAAGAGTTCTACCTAGCCCTGGAGTAAGTCTAGTAACAAATCTTGTTGCAATACTATTCACCTTTCTTCAAGTTGCAACATGCTTCTTTTGTAGGCAACACTTGAGTAGTCATCGACAACGACCTCCTGGTGCAACACCACAGACGTCATTTGATGGCGTCATCTTAGTGGGTGAAACCACCTCGCCTATAGAGTAGTCCACATGGATAACCAAGAACTCCACATTGCGCTACTAGAGCCAACATGAAGGATTTGACCCTTTAAATGTCAGTGTACTAGCACCGACTTGCTCTCACACATTTATCTCTCCCTTGATATCCCTCCCTTTTATGGGCTGGACTTGTTGGGGATCTCTTGGTTATCACAACAAGAGAGGACAACAATTTTTGAGCTTATCATTGTGTGTGGAAAGCCCCCAGTACCCCTTTATTTATAGGACAGACAAGATCAGTGTTTCCATTAAATCTAAGAGTCCAAGAGACATCGTGAATTTTTTGGAAGCTACAAAAGGTGAATCGGTTGGTTGACTATCCAAGTGGTTGAATTAGAGGTGAACTAGTCAGTTCATCTCCTAAACTAGTTGATTCATATACTTTCATGTATAGAATCAAACTACCATTCAATATTCGATTAATGCAAAACATGATGTTAGCATCATTCTTTGATCCAATCATATTGATCATTGAACCGAACATTCCAGATGATGAACCGATCATTTCATTTCAAAATGGTCATTTCATATAATGAAATGGAATGGACTTCTAATGTGTGAAATGGTCATTTAACTTGAATGGCTCAAACAATATTCAACCAATGTTGTTTCCAATTGACCTGACACTCCAACAAATTAGTTCAACACTTGAACCGATCGGTTTAGAGTCTAGTCAGTCAATTTTTAATTAGTGTTGTTTAAATTGAATACCAAAACACTTTTAGTAAGAAAGTTAAACATAATTCATGAATAAGCTCCTATTCCAAATGCATCCTATGTGTGTGACCCTATAGGTCCCAAATTACATTGACAATGAATGTCCATAACCAACTTATAACATCACAAGAAATGAGAAGTATCTAGAAACACACCATTTCTACCCAAGTAATTCAAAAAGTTCTAGAACAACTTTAACCTACAATTCGTGATCAGTTGTGTTGTGATCGTATGGTTCCTTTGTATCTGATATCAGGATTGAACTCAAGGCATGGAATTGTCATCCTCTCAACATTCACTCCATGTTCCTTGAACTTGTGTAGAATGTCTGAGATGCATGTGAGTTCACATATCACATATTGAATCACATGAGTATGGCAATACATTTCTCAATCTTGCTTATCAAGAGGCCTGGATATCAATCTCCTGTTGGAAGGACAAATCCTATCTACATCATTCACACTCAATCCCCATGTGTCACAATGCACTTGAGCATCACCTTTATGGAAACCCTTATTCAAGGTCACATTGGATGATGTCTAATACAATGAACAACATGTGGTGAGTGTAGTGACTTCAGGTCTAAGAACCAAATCACCATTATCACTATGAGATCTGATTCTAACTACCATTCCATGGCATCCATGTATCAATCTCAAGGTGGGTCTATCTGATACGCTATTCTCTAATATGTACCTATGTGTTTGGTTTGATATCACATATCATGACTGATGAGATTATAGAATCAACCAACACACACTCTAGTCTTTTGTGTTACTGTTATCAATTTTTCTTACACATTAATATCCAACTAGGTACATAAAAAGAATGTATGTACTCTTAGATGCATAAGATCTCATTATTTAGGTCCTCGACCTAAAGACATATGTCATCGAGTAACATCATTCTTTATACAACTACTATGTTTGTGTCATCATCTCATGATTGAGACAAACATAATAGACATAATTACCTTTATCATTATCAAATCAGGTATCTAATGCCACATTCCAATCATCATATGATTGGATCTCTAGGCATACATACCAACACTTTGCCACCCACTAGGAAGATGTCGTGAATCATTGTTTGTGGTGCTACACCAGGAGACCGATGACGATAGCCGTACAAGTGCTACTTGTGAAAGAACCATGCTACTACAAGCATAAGTCATTGGACTTGCTCTAGGTCCAGGTATATGCCTTACAACCTTCGTTTCTAAAATCTGTAGTTGTTGACGCGGTTTGCTATATAAGGGAAATATGGTAATGAAATTTGGTCTCCACTGTCGTACCTGTAGTCATATTTCCTTAAAAATATGTCAGAAATAGAAAACTCTCACCTATTTATTCAACATCCTAAACCATTTGGCCTAATATAGAGGCAATAGACTTCCTAGTTTTTAACTCTCTACCAACCTCCAGTTGAAAAAAAATCTTTCAAAATCATCCAAAATCTGATATGATAAGTGAGATGTTTTCCTTCACCAAAAGGAAAAATGAAATAAATGATAAGAAAAATCAAATCACAATAAACAACAACAACATGTTGAGAATTATGCAAGCTCAAATGGGGAGTGTCTACTCTCAAATTTATGATCTCCAACAATATAACAACATGATAGATCAACAACAACACATCTAGGAGACCTGCTAAAGAACCCATCGAGGAAAATCCCATCCAACACTTAGCAAAATATGAGGGGGGTATGAATCCACCATGATGGCTACTATTAGGTCTAGAATAGTTCTCAACTCATCCATTACCAACACTTAACAAGAAACGACCCCTACACCTACACCTGACCTTCAATGGGGAATTATCATGGTCAAAAAGAGAAGACCCCTACACTTATTCCTTTGAAACAACAACTAAGTGATGGGGTAAGCAAAAGAAGCCCGCCCAACATAAGTAATAAGAATCAACTAAAGAATTCTTTGCCAATAGGGACCCATATGATCCTATAATACACTTTTCATATATATATATATGTATATATATATATATATATATATTTATCAAGGCTCATATCATGAAGAGTCATAAGAAATTCATTGAAGTTGTCAAAAAGTTACACAATGATATCTTACATTTAGATTCTAATAAGGAAATTCCCACCTATGATAAATTATTCAAGGTTTTGATTTCAAATAGGAAATGTGGAGAAGGAGTGGTAATTTTGATGCTAGAAAAGATGGAAAATGCTTAAGAGAAGATTCCTACTAAACAAAAGAACCCCAAAGCATTCACCATTCCTTTCAATGTAGGAGATAATGAAGAAGGAAAGTGGTCAGTTGATATGGTTGTGAGAGTAAGTATTATACTATTAATGCTTGCAAAGAAACTTGGTCTAACAAACAAGTGAATATAGGAATGAGAACCCAAGTGGCTGATCACACCTTTATAAATATCATAGGGATCATTGAGGATGTGATGATAACGGTTGGAAGATTCTTTATTCCTTATGATATTGTTGTAATCATAGAGTCGAAGACCCATCTTGCCCCATGATTTTTGCAAGACCCTTCCTATCCACATGAAGAGACCTTATTGATGTGGAAACATACATCATAACAATATTAGTTGGAAATGACTACATAAATTTTAGAATCCAAAATTCTATGAGGGTCCCTAATTCATTTGAATTAGTCTACTTTGTTGATAGTTATAACTAGACATGCATTATTATCCAAGAATATAATTCTATTGTATACCTTTTGATGAGGGCCTTCATGAATTAGACACCTGATATCGACGACCTTGAGGTCAACGAGTTAGAAATTCTTGACATTTGATAATATGATACAATAATAATGAAAGACTAACAACGAAAACAAACACCACCTATTGAACAACATCCAAACCCTTACCTGAGCTGAAACAACTCTCCTAGGGACTTCAATATGCGTTCCTAAATGAAGAAGGAATAAATACAATTATTATGAAATTAGCCTCCAATCTGAGGAGCAGCAAGAACATTTAATTTTAGAGTTTAAATTGAGAAGGAAAGTCATCAAATACTCAGTAGATGACATGTAAGGATTGATATCTCTAGAGGACATGATTTCATTTGAAATGAGATATTAAAGCCTTGGCTCAAGTGAAGCTACATATAAACCAAATTTGAATTCACAACAAGGAAACTGATAGGTTGGTGAATCTATATTGACCATCTGAAACTAAATGCAACCACAAAGAAAGATCACTTCCATTTACCTTTTGTGGATCAAGTTATTGAATGTCTTGGACACTACTCTTGTTTTTTATATTTGTAAGGAATTGTGTATTTTATCAAGTGTCAATTAACCATGACAATCAAGAAGATACACATTCAAGTGTCTGTATGGTACATACATACACTTATGCAATGGTTTGTGTGAAGCACCTACTACATTTTAAATATGCATGGTTTCAAGTTTCGCTAATGTTCTAGAAGATTATGAAAAATCTTCATGGATGATTTCTCAGTATATTGTTCTACCTTTGATTGCTTGCAGAACCTCTCCTAGTATTGCCAATATATGAATAAAATCACATAGTGCTAAATTGTTAGAAGTTTGGTTTTATCGTGTGAGGGGGAATTGTTCTAGGACACAAGGTGTCAAAAATTGGTATAGAGGTTGATCTAAAAATGTTTGAAGCCATGTCTAAACTTCCCATGCCTTAGTTAGTAACATATGTGAGAATTTTCTTATGGAACATAGGTTACTACTACCACATCTTTATAGATTTTTCTAAGATTTCCAAACCTCTTTCCGAATGAAGTTACCTTTAAATTTGATGAAAATGCTTTAAAGTCGTTCAACATTCTTAAAAATGCACTAACTTCAACACCTATCATCCAAGCTCTAGACTATGACTTACCCTTTGGGATAATGTGTAATGCGAGTGATTATACAGTCAGTACAGTTCTAGGGAATAAAAAGGACAATAAATTTCACGTCATCTATTATGGAAGAAAAATCCTTGAAGAACCCAAGTCCACTATACATACAATTAGGGAAAAAGGAAATGCTCACTATAATTTAATAATTTGGTAAATTTATCTCTTACTTGGTGGAAGCTAAATTCGTAGTGAATATTGTCCATGGAGCTACCAAATATCACATGGACAAGCAAGATGCAAAACCTAGACTTCTGAGTTGGGCACTCCTTCTATAGGAGTTTGACCACAAAATAGTCAATAAAAGGGTTCATAACAATGTAATACTTGACTATTTCTCAAGAATACATGTACATGAGACATTATTGTGGTTATCAATGATTTCTATCTAGAGAAATTCCTAATGCTAGATAAAGCTATTAATCTCATGACCCTACAGTATGTTGATGTATGCAAATGTGTGGATTTCCAAGAGCTACCCCTGAGATAAGTTATAATCATAAAAAGAAATTCTTAATATGGTTTGAAAAACTACTATGGCGATGATCCTTTTCTATCCTAAAAATGTGTAGTCAATCTCTACTGAAGATGCATACTTGAAGAGGAAAAACCAAAAATCCATTAAGAATATCATGGTTCATCATATAGTGGACACTTGGGTGCAGACCGTATAGCAGACAAAGTACTATAATTAGGATTTCATAGTACTAGATTTGTTTGAGGATAAACAAGATTATGTAAGTTCATGATAATGAATGTCAAAAAACAAGATATATATCTAGATGCAGCAAAAATCCTATTCTTGAATGGACCAAAGTCAAGACCTTTGATGCATGGGAAATTGATTACTTGGTCCCAATTCCATCTTTGTTTGGAAATAAGCATATCTTAATTGTTGTGAACTATGTCTTAAAATGTATGGAAGCAACCGTAATTCCAACATGTGACTTGAAGGTAGTCATGAATTATATCAAGATAATCTTCCCAAGGAATGAGTTACTAGGACCATTATTAGTGATCGAGGTTCCGACTTCAGAAGGAGATGGTTTCAATCTTTACGAATAAATGTTGAGTTAAACACAAGGTTGCCACACCACACACCCTCAAACTTTAGTTTAAATTGAAATATTAAATAGGAAAACATAAAAAATCTTGGAGAAAAAATAGTGATGAAGTCAAGGAATGATTGAGAGTCTATACTAGATGATGCCTTTAGGTCATATAGAACAACTTTCAAGATTTCCATACATATTGATCTAAAAAGCATGCCACATGCCTATAGATTTTGAGCACAAATCCTTTTGGGCCATAAAGTCTTTGAATATAATAGGCAAGAAAATATTCCTCCAACTTAAAGATCTTAAGCTACATGCATATGAGAATGCCAGGATATATAAAGAAAGAAAAAATTTTTAGCATGATGCACATTTAAAAAGAAAGGATGTCAAGAAAGGAGGCAAATTTCTTGTTGTTTGATTCATATATAGTGTGTTCCTATGGAAACTAAGATCTAGTTTGTCATGTCCTTTAACAATGATTAAAATTTATCCATCTAGAATGATGGAATTATTTTGGAGAATTTTGGAACATTCTTGATGAATTGGTAGAGAATGAAAACATACTATGAATATGAGGCATTCACTAAGAAGGGTGATATTCTAAACTACAACTCATGAACAAATTTTTTATAGTAAAGATAATGAATATAAATTAGAACCCTTTGGGAGACAACCCTAGACAATCTAAACATATCTTTGCTTAGTTTCTTATGAGTTTTCTCTCTGATCCATACATTAATGGTAGTGTTAATTGAATAATGTTACATACGTACATACCTACACAACACACACATCGTCTCTCTGGGTCCGTCTGGGCGATCCCATGTGATCTAAACCCTAGGGTAATGGTGCCCACACCTCTGGCCACCCCGAATGGAGGTGTCCATCCACACACCCCACAAAATGCACACATCCCTCCTCCCACCACCGTAGAACCTGGACAGGCCCGACCTGTCGACAAGGAAGGAGGCACGCAACAAAACCCTAGTCCAGTTAGGGTGGATGGCAACGCTGATACACTAGAAGTTGGCCATGCTAGGTCAGGGAAAGAACGTGAATCCAATGATCAAAGGAGAATGTGGACATAGGTCCTCAGGGAGCCGCTGCCACATAGCAACAGGGAGGAGTAGTTCCCTTCTTTGAGATGCAAAGAAGACCAAATCCATGTCAATTTGGAGATGGACGAGTTTGAGAGGATGGTGAACATCTGGGAGTTCATGGTAATGGTCCACGTGCTTGAAAAATGAACATATTATCCTCATATCTAGGCATGTATACGATGAACGTGGTGACTGAGGGGCTCATTCAAGCTACTGTCTAGGGAGAACGAGGTCTTTCTGGTCCGATTTTTGAACGATGATGACAAGCAGGCAATCTTCAATCTCGGCCCGAAGTGGTTTGATTCGCATCTTTTTGTCGCCAAGGATTACATGCATTGGGATGAACTAAAGCGAGATTCCTTCTCCACCATTCCCACTTGGATCGGTCTCAAATCATTCGGTCAAGTGTGGACTAGACGTGCGGCTGGAACGATAGCTACGGGAGTTGGAGAGGTTTTATTCATAGATGACATATCATTGGCTGTCGATGATGCCTGCATTTTAATTGAGACAAGCGCTAAGGAAGAACCACCTGAGGTCGTGTGGATGAAAGTACAAGGACGGGAACCAATTGTTACAACCTCAAACTTTACGTGTGTTTTCATTATTGAAATGTAATGATTATATGAATATTGACTTAATTGAAAAGGTTGTATGCATTGCTTCAAAGAATGGATTTCTTTGCAAATCTCCCTTTTGATATAGAGTCAAATGACTCTTATACCCCTGTTCCACGTACATGACCCAAGGGCAGCTGAGACTTTTCCTCCTTTTTCTACGCCGAATTCTGGTAAATTGATATTAAAGATTTAATGCTGACGTGTCTGTTTCTAATTGGTCAATTAAGTGATAAACTTACAAAAATCAAAGAAATTGCTATAATGCTCGGATGAAATAATGTTATATATGAACATTGACCAGAAAAACGTGATGAATCCAATGAAAATACTTTTAAAGCCTAATTTCGTTCCTATTTGCAAAAGTATGCTAAGTTAATGAAAAGTGCTTTGAAATTATGTTAGAAACCCTAATTGAAATTAATGGTTAAGTTCATGATGCTTAATTGGTGAAATTAAGGAAATAGTAACATGTTGAAACATTAATGATGAACTTGAACCTGATCTAGATGAATTATTGCATGGTTTAGGGTTTTACACCAATTATGAATGATAAAGCATTTAGAAACCCTAATTTAGGGTAAAAGAGGAAAAGATCATATTTAATTTGAAATATGTGAAAATATGTTGTTAAATGATGATCCTAAGCCTGTTTGATGAGATAGGTTATGTTCCTTAGGGTTTGTGAGTTATTTTGCTTAATTAGGGTTTGTAGTAATAAAAGTGAAAGAAAAACCCTAATTGCAATGAAAACCCTAAAAGTGGATTAGAAACCCTAGGAAGTGAGCTAGGTTTAATGGATCTTGATGGTATGGCCAATGACAGGAAATTATATGCATGTTGTGCTTGCTTGCCTATTGGATTTCTTGCATTGATTGGATTAATTGTATCTCAAATCAGCCTAACAGGTATGTGGTTACACTTATGAATAATCACTTTAGTTTCACGGCGATTCCCAAACATTTTTATTGGTTGCTTGAAAATAACTGTTGGATGCCTTTTATTTCATGCAAATATAGAGTGACTATGATTATCACTATAAGTATATATATATATATATATATATATATATATATATATATATATATATATATATATATAACTGGCTTAGATCTGTGTCCTCCTCTGTGGCTTTGCTAAGGCTAAAAAGGGTAACCTAGAGCAAGGTCTAGGGTATCATGAGTTAGAAATAGGGCTACCCATGTGTAGTACCATGAGACTCTTACCATACCATGAGTTAAGGAGTGGGCTACCTACAGGTAGTGCCATGCGACTCAACCCTAGAAACTAATTCACCTGTTAGGTGGGATCATGAGGGGTTTAATGGGGATCTACCATAAGGAAGGTAGCATCCAGGTCCACTATAGGGAAAACGTAGAGGATAGGGTTTGCATGGATTACGCAGTTATATTTAAAATGTAAAGTTGTTTGTTAAACTGTAATTGACTGCAATATATTGTTACAGATTAATTGCATGATTATTGTTTCCCCCACATACCGGCATATTCATTTATGTTGGCCGACGTTTTGTTTGTCGGCATTTTAGGTACAAAACCCAAAAGGACAAATAGTAAATTGACATATTGTGAATACATGAATTAAAGTGCAAGGAGGATTAGTTGGAATAGAGTCCAGATGTGGATAGAAGTTAGATATCCAAGTTTTTGAAAAAGGTATGCAAAATTTTATTTTATCACAACTTTTTAGTATAGTCTGGTAGAATTTGATAATTATTATTGATTATTTGTTGAACCTTTGATCCTGTAAATTGGGATAACGACTCTGACCTCTTGGTCTCCCTTAAATGGGGGTTATTGGGAGGCGGGGTCGTTACATTTGGTATCAGAGCATAGGTTCCTCATTTAATATGTAATTAATTATTAAATTTTACAAACTCTGTAGAACCCAAGGGAGTTATTAGAGGATTTTCTGAAAGACAGAGGTGTCTAGAAAAGGATCACGTCTGGGGGCTGGCAAGATTTTCCTCTGCATCGCTAGTCAGAATACGAGGACTCCCGGATCTGTGTGACTGCCTGGCCAATGTCTTAGGATCTGACTCAAAATAAGATAACTTTAGGACTCTCTCATCTATTTTCGTCCCTTCTCAACCCTAATTCCATTAAGATTTTAAGGTTTAGTGTTTTTCTCTCTCTTCTGCACCCTCTTGAGGTCAGGGTATGTATAATAAGGTTAAGGAATCCTCCACCAAATTAATTAAAAGCATGTAAGATGTCATGGACATAAGCTTAATAGTTTAAGTGTAAACTAAAGAATAGTTGCATGCTTAGGTCGTATGACATGTGTTGTCATACCCTTAGGAGAGACCTGAGGTTAGACCCTCTGGTCAGGAGGATGAGTAGAGAGAGATAGTCTTGGAGGTAGATACCTCCATTATAGGTAGAGACCTGGCACATCTTATGAAGATGATGTTAACCCTAACCCTAAGTGGTGGTTAGATAGAGATGGCATGATGAGATAGAATTTTTAAATCCCTATGATAGTTTGAGCCATGTGAGGTTGACTGACCTAGTACCTTCTGGGGACCCAACCCTGGTAGGTTCGTACATGTTAGGGTGAAGGATGACTCCTTCATTGATGGGGTTAGTGAAGAACCTATAGAAACCCTATGGGCTGATATGAGCATTGCATAGTATGCACCCAGAGTACGTCAGTAGTACTGACAGTAGGCTAAAACCTTGGCCAGGAGAGTATGTTGGATAGCTTATGAGATAAGCAAGAAGAGTTTTGGGATAATCTTGGGAAAACATAGGTTTCACCTAGGTAGGTGTACGCTTGAGAGCTTGATCCACCTTCTTGAAGGGAGGACCTCTAGTAGTAAGGTTGTTTGTAGGGTTAGCTCTAGAGAGAGAGCAGGATCCATGCAAGATGGTTGGAAGCCTAGACTCTGAGATATGAGGAACAATGGGGAGTTGAGGATGATGCAACCTAAGTGGATGATAGTGGTTGCCTCATGCTTGATCCCTAGTGACTGTTGATATCTTGTTTGCCTTTAGAGGAACCAAACCCCAGAGAGAGGATGAGGCTTTTGGTACCTATATGCCTATGGTAGAAGAAGAAGAGTGCCATAGACCCTGAGGAGGTTTAGTAACATGTTGTGAGGCCTTATAGCTAGTTGGTTGTCCTTGAGGAGGACTCCACTTTGAAGTATTGTACAAATGGAAGGATAATAGAAAGTGCATGTCATATCCTATACATGCTAGGCTTGTGGCTAAAAGTTGAGAAGGCAATTGGACATCTGAAAAGTGAACCTAGGGTTCCTAGGCCTAAGAGGGGAAGTGGTGTACCTGACACTCATGATTAGTTTTGAGTTTCTATAGATACGAGCATGGTACTCCTCGTGTTTAGACGAAAGGGAAACCCCTTAAGTTTAAGGTATGCTTGATGGACCCCTCACAGCTAAGTTGATGACATGGGAAGGTATGATCTTAATACAACGTTGAGGATAAGGACAAGTGTGACCTAACATAGTTTAGTAGGTGGTCCGCTTGTGCCTTAGTAGCTTGCTAGGGTTAAGAATGCTAGACCTAAGGACGTTTGTGACCTTTGTTATCAAGTTGTAGTTACCTCCCATCCTGGGAGAGGAACCCTTTTGTAGCGTGTATACCAATTTTTGTTGGTTTAAGAAAACCTAAAGAGGTCTCATAGGATCTTGAGGAGCTAAGTGAAAAGTACATGGTATGAGAATGAACCTATAGACCCATAGATAACCATCTCCAAAGTGCATGTGGATTTGTTACCATGGAGGTAACTGGTATAGGGCCTGACCAAGGTAGGCAGGTCGCCATGACCCCCGTGAAAGGATGAAAGTCAGCCCATGAATGCATAGAGAGATGATGAAGGCTTGGGTAAGGTTCTAAGTTTGATATGTACTATAATAGAATCCTAAGTCTATCCTAGGGTCAGGTGGGGATAAGACCGATGGAAGTGGGAGTTGCCTAATTCCCTAGTTGCACATGACCATAGGGTCGTGAGGTAACAACTATCATTGTCTGAGGACCATGGGTTAGGAGATTGATCACCTTCATGAACTCATGGGACCCAAAGGGCAGCTGAGTAGGGAACTCTCTGGATGCATAAGGGAAGAGGGATGACCCCAAAAGTGCCAGCACCCTATAGACCTAAAGGAGATGACCAAAGGATGTGTGTGAACCCCAGTAGGTTCGAGACTAGTCTTCCATGGAAGTAACTTTGATATCATAATGATCGTGATGAAGAGACATATGTTGCATGTTCAACTTAGATTTGAAGGTGTACTGACAAGGTGGGATGTACCATCTCTACTCTTGGAATAGGAAGAACTTTGTATTTGGACTACAGCCAAATGATTATTTCCTCTTGTTATGGGAGTGAGAGATAGGATAGTATGTGTGCCATACACCAAGGATAAGTGATGACGTGAGTTGGAATGTTGCTTTGAGGCATGAGGATAGAGATGATAACATACCCTTGTGGAGTGAAGGATACATGGAATGTTTGCAAACACTAAGAGTTATAAGGTAGTCATCTTATGAGGATGATTTTATCATGAGCTATGCGTTATACAAGGTTGAGTTCGAAAACCAAGAGAATGAGCTCAGAGATTTCTTGATGAAGATAGACTTAGAGTTTGAGCTGAGAAAATAAGTGGAATACATGGAGGTGTATGTCTTCAACATTACCTAATACATAAGGATGTGAAGTGGTAATGGATGCTCTTGTTTAGAGGCAACTATCTAGTTTGGCTTGTGGACATGCTAGAAGAGGGGGTTAAGTGAACCCTAAGTTTGTGAGATATGGTTGGCTAACACTCAGATGTAATGAGATTTGTTGATCGAGTTAGTGGTTGCTTAGTTAGCCATCCTAGGGCTTGTCATGATGGAAGGAGGGTTGTAGAACCCCAGATGCACTTCTATGGAAAAGAAGGTGAGGAAACCCCGACTAGAGTGTTTTAGGGTTTCTGAGGAATCGACCTTACAGAATCATGACATACTAGAGATCATGATTTTAAGTTCACCATACACCGTGGTACTACTCACTGTTCAGGAAATTGGTCTGCACAGCCGCATATACTCCCGCATATACCTATTCAGTCACCCTACCGCACCGCATATTACTAATCGGTCCACTAAGCGGTCATGGGCCGCATATGCTCCCGCTTGGCCGATTAAGCGGCCGATTAAACTCCGCTTTTCGAAAAGCCCACAACTAATGTTTATGCATTTTGTACATACATGCATATATATACACACATTTCGTTATATATATAAATTGAGATATATAGTCATTGAATTACATGTATACATTGTAATACACATAAAAAATTTCCACATACATTTGTACATTTATTCGAATACCTTTTGATATATTAACATGTATAGATACATATACAATATACCTAAATATACAATCACATATTTGTGCATGTATATATACATTTCGATTTATTCACATGTATACACACTATACATATATTTGTACGTTGATTTACCTACATTTTAGTATTTGTACATATTTTACAAACACATTCTATATATAGACATATATACATATATAAGCATATCATACATCATGCATGCATATTAATATGTTTATAAGTAAATAAATGTACGTGCCTACTCTATATATTTTAATTTATGATCTCGCTATATTATTTTATATATAATTAGTTTATTGAAATAAAAAAATCCAAAACCGCATATACTCCCGTATATACTCCCGCATACCGCATATACTCTATGCAGTACCCTCTCCGCCCGTACACCGCATACCGCTTTCCTGAACCATGGTACTACTAAGATAATAAGTGGTAGTAGTACTTTGGATTCCTAAGAAGTGTACAGAGTTGCATGTCAAGAGGTGAAGGACAAACACCAATAACCCATTGAGTTGATATAGAGGATAAAAATCCCTGAGAGGGAATGGGAGTCCATCACTATGGATGTCGTGGCAAGTCTCCCATGGACCGGAGAAGGTCATGGTGTAATATGGGTTATGGTAGATTGCCTTACCTAGATGATAGGATCTAAGAAAAGAGAGAATACTGTCAAGAGACAGGTCCGGTTGAACGACATGTGAGAGAGATGGTTCAACTACACCATAATGCGAGTTCAAAGGTCCTTGTGTGTGACCTAAAGGTTTACTTCCATGCGGTGGAAGTAGGTACATGAGGAACTCGATGTTAGTACAGTTTATCATCTATAACTAATGGTTAGTGTGATCCAGACTAGAGGGTCTGATGAGAGCATGTGTGCTCATTCAGGGTGATACATGGAGACAGTTCTTGTCCTATGTAAGATGTGATGATAACCACCATATCCAGTATCGGGATGTAAAGAAACTCTGTAAGGGAGGTTGTGTCAGTCACCACTTCATTAAGACAATGTTGGTGAATGGACCTCGTGAAGGTTAGAAAAGGACCACAGTGTGTGCAGATGAAGTCGCTTTGATCGTACAATGGCTGCAAAAGAGCCCAGGGATGACATGAGTCGTGAGTTGATGTAAAGTAGACTGACACGTAGTTCACTGTGGGAGAATATGTGTTGAGAAAATCCGACCCCTCTAAGTTATAGCTAAGAGAGAGCTGAGTTCCCAATACATGGGTTCATTTGAGATGGATTGGTGGAGAAGGTTATGTTTGACCTTACTCCTCAGGATTAAGTAATGTGTGATGAGTTCCATGTTTCCAATTTAGAGCACTATGTGAGGTACCTGAGTCATGTGCTAAGCAATGAACCTAGTAAGCCCCAAGGGAGGTTGAAATGTCCTGAGTCACCTGTGAGGATTATAAATGCCAAGGTGAAAGAACTCAGAGAAAAGAATATGTGATAATAAAGGTTCTTTGGAAGCGGCGCCATGGATAGGGTAAAGCCACATAGGGGCCAATGATGGATATGGAAAAGTCTTATTCTGGATTGTTTATATTTTTGGTAGAATTTTGAGGGAAAAATTCCTATAAGAGGGGAAGGATGTTACAACCTCAAATTTTACGTGTGTTTTCATTATGGAAATGTAATGATTATATGAATATGGACTTAATTGAAAAGGTTGTATGCATTGCTTCAAAGAATGGATTTCTTTGCAAATCTCCCTTTTGATAGGAATTTCATGATTCCTATTATTATATTAATCCAATAATGGATATAAAAGAGAAGGAAAGAAGAAAAGTCCAAATATGGAGAAAGATACAAGATAATGGGTATTAAGCAAAATATTTATGAAAAATATTTGGAAATCTCTAGAAAGTGGCATTGATGGCCACAATTGAATAAATTTTGTTTATGTGTGAGTTCTAATGGAAGAAATAGAAAAAGAGGAAAAAGGAAATAAAAGATGAAGAAAAATCCTTAAAAAGAAATCTTTTAATAAAGAAATAAGTAAGATAATGGGAAATAGGATGTAGATGCATCTAGAAGGATGAGAATTATCCTTCCTGAGGAATTTCGAATACCTAGGATTTCTTGGGATCCAAGGAGTCCCAATGGAGAAGTTAAGAATAGAAGAGAGAGAGAGAGAAAAAATAGATGCCTCACTCCTTACTAAATCAACAAATTAACAATATTAATATGATAAAAAAATAATGAATAAGGATTACAATTAAGTACTTCCTAAAAGGGATTTTTTGCCAACGTTATGCAAAATTGGGGACCGATCCACCATCCTATATCCTAAATCCTACGTATATATAAAGGTCATATGCCCTCCCATGTCGTGAAGGGTGTGATGGGCATGGACTCATTTTATGATGATTTCATTAGTTGCAATGGCATGGCAGAGGGATTGCCTCCATGAAGCCTGCATAAAACCCTACCAAGCCAATCTCGAAAAGCCACCTTCAAGGTTTCGTTGTCATCCATGAGAACAGAGAGGCATGTCTCTCCTTCTTCCTCATCATCTGTAATTTGCAATTCAGATATTATAGCCTCACCAACACCATGGTTGTCGATGCCTCTGCACCAATCAAGATCCATCTGCCGGCTCTGCTACGCCACTACCACGACCGCCAAGCATGACTGCAATTTGCAAGCTTCTATGTTTAGACCTCATGGTCATCTGAACCCTACCTACAATGTTCCTTCCTCCTAGAGGATGGCGGCGAGTAGAACACCATCATCATGCTTCTCCTCTATTATCATTAGGGCCTTGCAGCGGTAGGGGCGAGATGAGCCCTGGCGGTCGGAGTCATCACCCGCCAAGTCGTGGACTCTAGAGGAGACGTCGGTAGTGCTGGACGCCATATGTAGAGCGCTCCTCATGCGAGTGTAAGAGAGAAAGGGGCAGTTTGGAGAAGAATCATGGAACAGGGACCGATCGAGCGCGGTGGTGTTCGCTCGAGGGAGGTGGCAGTGGTCAATGGCATTGCGAAGAGAATCAGCAGCCGACGACATCCTGTACGCGAAGAACACAAGGAGTGCGTCATGAGGAAGGAGAAAAGATATAGAGTCAAATGACTCCTATACCCTTGTTTGCACGTACATGACCCAAGGGTGGCCGAGACTTTTCCTCCTTTTTCTGCACCAAGTTTTGGTAAATTGATATTAAAGATTTAATGCTGACGTATCAGTTTCTAATTGATCAATTAAGTGATAAACTTACAAAAATCATCGAATTTTCTACAATGCTCGGATGAAAAAATGTTATATATGAAAATTGATCAAAAAAATGTGATGAATCCAATGAAAGTACTTTTAAAGCCTAATTTCGTTCCTATTTGCAAAAGTATGCTAAGTTAATGAAAAGTGCTTTGAAATTATGTTAGAAACCCTAATTGAAATTAATGGTTAAGTTGATGATGCTTAATTGGTGAAATTAAGGAAATAGTAACACGTTGAAACATTAATGATGAACTTGAACCTGATTTAGATGAATTATTGCATGGTTTAGGGTTTTACACCAATTATGAATGATAAAGCATTTAGAAACCCTAATTTAGGGTAAAAGAGGTAAAGATCATATTTAATTTGAAATATGTGAAAATATGTTGTTAAATGATGATACTAAGCCTGTTAGATGAGATAGGTTATGATCCTTAGGGTTTGTGAGTTATTTTGCTTAATTAGGGTTTGTATTAATAAAAGTGAAAGAAAAACCCTAATTGCAATGAAAACCCTAAAAGTGTATTAGAAACCCTAGGAAGCGAGCTAGGTTTAATGGATCTTGATGGTATGTTCAATGATAGGAAATTATATGCATGTTTCAGGATCTCTTTGTGTGCTTGCTTGCCTATTGGATTTCTTGCATTGATTGGATTAATTCTATCTCAAATCAGCCTGACAGGTATGTGGTTACACTAATGAATAATCACTTTAGTTTCACGGCGATTCCCGAACATTTTTATCGGTTGCTTGAAAATAACTGTTGGATGCCTTTTATTTCATGCAACTATAGAGTGACTATGATTATCACTATAAGTATATATATATATATATATATATATATATATATATATATATATATATATATATATATAATTGGCTTAGATCTGGGTCCTCCTCTGTGGCTTTGCAAAGGCTAAAAAGGCTAACCTAGAGCAAGGTCTAGGCTATCATGAGTTAGAAATTGGGCTACCCACGTGTAGTACCAAGAGACTCTTAGCATACCACGAGTTAAAGGAGTGGGCTACCTACAGGTAGTGCCATGCGACTCAACCCTAGAAACTGATTCACATGTTAGGTGGGACCATGAGGGGCTTAATGGGGATCTACCATAAGGAAGGTAGCATCCAGGTCCACTGTAGGGACATCAAAGAGGATAGGGTATGCATGGATCGCATAGTTATATTTAAAACATAAAGTTGCTTGTTAAACTGTAATTGATTGCAATATATTGTTACAGAGTAATTGCATGATTATTGTTTCCCCCACATATCAACATATTCATTTATGCTGACCGACGTTTTGTTTGTCGGTGTTTTAGGTACAAAACCCAAAAGGACAAATAGTAAATTGGCATATTGTGAATGCATGAATTAAAGTGCAAGGATGATTAGTTAGAATAGAGTCCAGATGTGTATAGAAGTTAGATATCCTAGTTTTTGAAAAAGGTATGGAATTTTTTATTTTATCACAGCTTTTCAGTATAGTCTGGTAGAATTTGATAATTATTATTGATAATTTTTTGAACCTTTGATCCTGTAAATTGGGATAACGGATATGACCTCTTGGTCTCCCTTAAATGGGGGTTACTGGGAGGCGGGCTCATTACACTAATCCTTGTTTGGGTGGAGTTCGACTACCGGCCGCCAGTTTACAGTTCTTATAAAGCTTTCAGTCATGCCGAGTGTGATGCTAGGAGGGTAGAACCTAAACAAAAGAATAAAGAGTGGAGAGTGAAAACTAGCAAGAAGGTGGCCAAGAAGGAGGCTGATACCCAGGGCAAAGTGAATGAAAACAATGATGGTGTAGTTCAAAGCAGGTCAGAAAGGGAAAAAGATGAAGATTCCACATCCACATGGAGAGCAGAAGTAGATGAAATTGAAGACGGTGAGCCATCATCAAAGATACCAGTAACGAGCCTTAATAGCAAAACAACAGATGCGTCGACCAAGGTAGATGATGGGGTGTCAAAGGAGGGAGAGTTTGTCTCAACTACAAAGAAGAAAGGTAATAAAAAGCCAGGCATACCTACTACTCAAGGGGTTGGAGCCATTCTGGAGACAGCCAACACCTTTGAGGCTTTAAGCAAGTCGGACAAGGAGGAAGAGGAGCTCATCACGCAACCAGATACAACAAATTCAAAGTATGTCAGAAAGGGAAAAAGATGAAGATTCTACGTCCACATGGAGAGCAGAAGTAGATGAAATTGAAGATGGTGAGCCTTCATCAAAGATACCAGTAACGAGCCCTAATAGCAAAACAACAGATGCATCGACCAAGGTAGATGATGGGGTATAAAAGGAGGGAGAGTTTGTCTCAACTACAAAGAAGAAAGGTAATAAAAAGCTAGGCATACCTACTACTCAAGGGGTTGGAGCCATTTTGGAGACAGCCAACACCTTTGAGGCTTTAAGAGAGTCGGACAAGGAGGAAGAGGAGCTCATCACGCAACCAGATACAACAAACACAAGGAGGAACAGTAAGAAGGAGCCTGTTATAACCTCAATTTCTTGAATATGTAATGAAAGATGTAATTCTCTTTTAATGAATAAATGAAATCTTTTTCTTTGATTTGCAATGGATTTTGTATGAAATGGCCTTGATTGATTGATGGTGGGCTTTGTTGGCCATTGAGCCCAGTTGAAAAGAAAGAGAATTAAAAAGGAAAAAAAAATGATTAATAAAAGAGAAATATGAGTAATTGACAACTAAAAGAAGATGAAGGCAATTAGATATTCCCCAATATGATAATCCTTGCCTTTTGGTTTTCTTGAGGTCCAAGGGACCCAAAATAATAAGATAATGGAAAAGGGAAAGGGAAATAACAATTAATTTTGAATAAATTAATGAAAATCTTGGGAGAGAAGGAAGCCTTCTCATCCATTGCTTTTTGTTTCCCAAATTTCGTACAAAGCTAGATAATACTAAGGCAAACATTCCCTTAAAATTTTAATTAAAAAGGAGCAAGGGTTTGGGAGATACAAATTTCCTACGAAATTGCTAAAAATTGGATTTATTCTGAAATAGGAAAATGATTTTCCTTTTAGTTTGGTCGCGTGCAACTGAGACTGTTGGATCTCAATCCAACATTGGTCGTTCATCTCCTAAGTTCCACGCGTATTGGGAAGTTGCAGGTTATAGAGGATCTTTCCTCTCCAATTTCCTAATGATCCAAGGAAGATGCGAGCATGCAATAATTCCCATTGCATTCAGGAAGGGAAACCGTACAGGATCAACCCGACTTTGTCGGGGTTTGGTTGTTAACTGGAGAAGTTCCCAATCTTCATGGGACTGCCTCCAACCCTATATATAGGGGAGGGCTTGTGAGGACTCCAGCGCACAAAGCAAACAGACCCTGACCTGTGGATAGTTGCAAGGGACATTTTTGTGTCGCCAATTGATTAGTTCGCCTCGACCTGCACCCCGCTTCTTTGGCCTAGCCTCGCCGGAGTTCGGCGAGTAGGGGACGGCCTTGGCGTGTCCTTGGGATGAAATTGGAGGCATCATTGAGTTCGACGAGGGGAGGCAGAGCTCCCTGAGCAACCGGCGTGAGAAAAGGAACAAGAGAGCCCCAAGTCAACCCCAAGGTTGACCATCGCACACCTACTGTGCTCGACGCGAGGAAGAAGAAGAAGACCCTGGCCTTTTACCGAATTGCCCCTCCACGCCTCTTTTGCTGGTAAGGCAGTCATGTCCTTTGTTACTTTTGATCGCAATGTAAGGGGTGCGTGCATCCACGTCCGTTGGATCCTTAGTGGATCCGCAGACCATGGATCGGGCGGCCCTGTTTTTTTTCTAGAAAATAGCAAATAAACAATAAAAAGGGTTTTCTTGTTAAAAATCAGATCTTGAGCTAGAAAACTCGGATGAGGGAAGTTAATACATGAAAAATGATCAGAAAAATATGAGGAATGCGTTAAAAATGGTTTGGACATCTAAATCTATATATTTTTTGCAAAAGTGCATATTTTGATGGAAAAAGTGTTAATTTGTAATTAGAAAACCCTAATTGTTAACCAAAGATAGATTTAATCTTGCAAAGGAGTTAATTCGAGCATGGTTTACTAGATTGATGATTAAGATGGTTTTTAACCTGTTTTGATGATGGTTTGCAAGGTTTAGGGTTTTAAACCTAATATGTTGATTAATATGTTTAGAAACCCTAAATTAGAGAAAAAGAAAAGAAAAGTACTTATAATATGAAATTAGGGTTTCATGTTACTAAAAGATGAAATTAGAATCTTTTGTGAGAGAAAGATGAAATAATTAGGGTTTGCAAGTGATTTGGTAAAATTTGGGTTTAAAGTAATAAAAATAGAGTGGAACCCTTATTATGCTCAAAACCCTAAAAAGGACAAATAACCCTAGAAAATAACTAAGATTAATAGATCATATGACATGAATAATGATAGAGAAATTGGATGCCTTTTCAGGATCAAACTGTGTGTACTTACTTCATTTCTTGATTGGTTGAGTTATTTCTGCATTCAAGTCTGCTTAACAGGTATGTGGTTACGCTTATGGATAACCATCTTAGTTTCACGACGATTCCCGGAGATTCTATCGGTTGTTTGAAATAAACTGCTTAGATGATTTTTATTTCATGCAACTATAAAGTGACTATGATTATCACCATAAGTAAGTATACATGACTGGCTCAGATCCTGGTCCTCCTCTATGGCTTTGCTAATGATGAAAGGGTAACCTGATAAAGGGTCTACTTGTTAAGTGAGACCATCAGGTTATTAAGAGTTAGAGATTGGGCTACCTATGGGTAGTTCCATGCGACTCTTTAGCACACCATGAGTTAGGGATTGGGCTACCTATGGGTAGTGCCATGCGACTCAACCCTAGATATTGATCTACTTGTTAGGTAGGATCATGCAGGGTTCAATGGGGATCTACCTTGAGGAAGGTAGCATCTAGGTCCACTACAGGGACAGCGTAGGGATTAGGGTATGTAAGGATTGAGCAGTTATGTTGAAAATGTAAAATTGTTTGTTAAATCATATTTGATTGCAATATGTTGTTATCATAGTTGCACGACTATTGTTTCCCCCACATACCAGCTTCTTGCTGACCGACGTTTTGTTTGTCGGCATTTTAGGTACAAATGAAAAGAACAAATAGTAAAGTGGCATATGTGGAATTAAATGAGAAATAACATGCAAATGAGGATTAGTTAGATCAGTATCTTCATGGATAGAAGTTTAGAAATCCCAATTTTTAAAAGGGAAGCAAAGTTTTATTTATACCAGTTTTCAGTTTAGTTGGTAAAGTTTATTAATTGTTATTGATTATTTGTCGAACCTTTGATCCGAGTTATTGGTTAACGGCTCTGACCTTTTGGTCTCCCTTAATTGGGGGTTACGGGGAGGAGGGGTCGTTTCAATTGGTATCAGAGCAAAGGTTCCTCACTTAATCTTTAATAATTATTAAATTTTACAAATTCTGTAGAACCCAAGGGAGTTATTGGAGGATTTTCCGAAAGACAGAGGTGTCTAGAAAAGGATCACGACCGGGGGCTAGCAATATTTTCCTCCGCACCGCTAGTCGGAATACGAGGACTCCCGGATCTGTGTGATTGCCTGGCCAAAGTCTTAGGGTATGATTCGAAATAAGATACCTTTAGGACTCTCTCATCTTATTCATCCCCTCTCAACTCAAATTATGTTAAGGACCTTAAGGATTAGGATTTTCCCCTCTTGAGGTATGGGTAAGGTTAATAAGGTCTAAGGAATCCTCCACAAAATTAATGAAACACATGTAAATAAGATGTCATGGACATAAGCTTAATAGATTAAGCGGAAACTAAAAAATAGATACATGCTTAG